>ML284210.1:391-16440 GCA_005239495.1 Nicotiana undulata
GCATGTTGAAGATGCGATCGCATTTGACCATTTTCCTTCTCTTTTCTCTTCTTTTAACTTCCTTTTGCATGGTCTTGAGTGTTTACACCTTGTGTACTGCAAAACACCAAAATACTATGATTAATAAGAGTAAATGCTCTTGAAACGAGCCCTAGTCTAAGCAATATGGTATTAAATGTGCCGAAATTCTCCGGCACATCAGACCCCAAAACCAAATTGAATCAAACTTTGAACTTAAAGTTCTAGTATTCACTTTCAATGCGCCGAATCAACCTATACTACTCGGAATGACACCAAATTTTGCAGGCAAGTCATAAATGACATAACGGAACTATTCCCGATCTCAGAATTTAGTACGGACCTCGATAACATAAATCACGTTCCAAAAAAAATTTCAAACTTAAGGAAATTCTTATTTCTATATTGTGCGCCGAAATGCTCCCGGGTCATCGAAAACCCGTCCCGAACATACGCCCAAGTCCGAAATCACCATATGAAGCTACTGGAACTGTCTGAACTCGATTCTGAGGTCGTTTTCTAAAAATGTTGACCGAAGTCAAACTTGGCCAAAAAAGGCCACTCTTAAGGAACCAAGTGTTCCTATGGCACTCTAAACACTTCCAAATCCTGAACCACCCGTCCCCGCAAGTCATAAATCACAAGGAGCCGCTATGGGAAGTCTCATTAGGGAAACGGGGTCCTAATACGCAAAATAACTGATCGGGTCGTTACACAAATCTTTGTCCTATTGGACAGAACTGAAATCTCACACGTGGGACAGGTCACCGTGATATTTCCGGAGCATAGACGCATGGAATACCGGATGAACTGAGGATAACCCTGGAGGTAATGCAAGTCTATAAGCTACCTCCCCCACTCTCTCAAGAATCTCAAATGGACCGATATACCTAGAGCTCAACTTACCCTTCTTCCCAAATCTCATAACACCCTTAATGGGTGATACCCGCAGTAATACTCTTTCTCCAACCATGAATGCCACATCACGAACCTTATGATCAGCATAAATCTTTTTCCTAGACTTAGTTGCACAAAGTCGCTCCTGTATAATCTTGACCTTATCTAAGGCCTCTTGAACTAAGTCTGTACCCAATAACTGAGCCTCTCCCAGCTCAAACCATCCAACTGGCGATCTTCACCGTCTACCATATAATTCCTCATAGGGAGCCATCTGAATGCTCAATTGGTAGCTATTTCTTAAGGCAAACTCCGCTAACGGCAAGAATTGATCCCATGTACCTCCAAAGTAAATAACATAGGCGCAGAGCATATCCTCTAAAATCTGAATTGTACGCTCGGACTGCCTGTCTGTTTGAGGATGGAATGATGTGCTCAACTTAACTTGCGTACCCAACTCACGCTGAAATGCCCTCCAAAAGTGCGAGGTAAATTGCGTACTCCGGTCAGAAAGTATAGACACTAGCACATCGTGAAGGCGAACAATCTCTCAAATATATATCTCTGCCAACCGCTCTAAAGTATAAGTACTTGCCACTACAATGAAATGTGCTAATTTAGTCAGCCTATCCACAATAACCCAAATGGCATCAAAATTCCTCTGAGTCCGTGGGATTCAAATAAGGAAGTCCATAGTGATAATCTCTATTTGCTGAAGCAAACCACCGGGTCTCTAATGCTCATACTTCACATGTTGACAATTCAAACAAATGCCACATAAGCAACAATGTCCTTGTTGATACCCATTTTTTTCCTATATTATTTTTGAAATGCATATATATTTTCAAAATAATGCATGAGCATCAATTAGTATTTTTCATAATTTTCTGTAATTTAAGGGATATTTAATCAACTTATGTCACGGCCCAAATTCCAAACCTTAGGGATCGTGAGGGCGCCTAACACCACACTTTCTAGGCAAGCCAATGTTAGAACTTGATTAGCTATTTTCCTTTTCAATATTTACTTAAACACAGTAAGACAATTCAAAATAAACTAAATCTACCAATTTCCAACGAGTAACATCATGAGTAATAATAATAATCAATAATTAAGCCGAACCACAGTTCAAATGTATAACTATAAGACTACCCCAGGGTCTGGTGTCACAATTCACGAACTACTAGGAATACTACAAATAATGGGATGAAAGAAATATGCCTCTGTTTTGAATGAAATAAAACAATGTCTAAACAAATAGAAGAAGACTCCAGGAATCTGCGGACGCCAGCAGATCTACCTCGTGTCTCCGAGTAATAATGAATGCTGCTAAAATCCCCTAACTCTGGACGATACCTGGATCTGCACAAAAGAGTGCAGAGTGTGTGTCGAGTCTAACCTCAACGAAGTAGTGACGAGGCTAAGGCGGGGAAATTATAACTTAACCTGGAACAATATATATATATATAACAAAGCAAGAAAGAAATTCTAAACAAACAAGAACAATAACTGTAACAATAAATAAAATAACTCAGTTGCCTTTTCTAGGCCTCAGCTATAACAAAATCTTCACATAAGTTTCCAAATTTCCAAAATTTCTTTAAAGTAGAAGTAAGTGTAAAATACAAAAAATAGTAGAGTAAAACAGTAATTTTGCAAATCTTTATTTTTGAAAAAAAAAATCAGAAAAACATAAGTGTCCTCCCTCATTGCTCCGTGTTGCGGCGTGCAACCCGATCCCACCTGTCCACCCTTATTGCTCCTCCTTATACATCACCCTTATTACACATGTTGCGGCGTACAACCCGATCCCACTTGTCCACCCTTATCACTCCTTGTTGCCGCGTGCAACCCGCTCCCATCAGACATATCATATCAGTTTATTTATTTATGAAAACTTTCACAATTCAGGCCAAGCCTTTCACAACATTTTTGTCTCAACAATTGTAAACAGAAAATGGTATAACTCATAAATTTCATCAAATATCATTTCATAATGAAACCAATCAGAACATATGTAAATATCGTAACACTGTCATCCAGCTCAATCTTTGTGTATCATAACAAAATAAAGGGAACAACCAACACTTCTAAAATACTTGACAATAATTTAATGAAACAAAATAGCCATGTAAGCCTCAATGATCCTAAAACAATTAAGTCAGGAAGTAAATAATTAGAAACGGGGGAAGGAATTATGTTAAATAGACAATTTGGTAGTGCATAGGTACTCGTCACCTCACCTATACACCACACACATGCAAATTCGCAAAAATATCAAGTTGGGGATTCCTATTCTCTCAAGTCAAGGTTAAATCAAACACTTACCTCGATGTCTCAAGCGAATCACTGCTCTAGTATAGCTTTTCCTTTAGGATTTGTCTCTAATCCGCTCGAATCTAATCACAATTGGTTCAATATTATCGTTTATTGCTTAAAGGAATTGTCTTTAATGAAAACTATGGATTTCCTATGTTTTCTTATCCAACTACAAAAAACGACCCCGGACCCGCTTGGTCTAAACTCGAGGTCCGGACCAAAACCCGTTTACCCATTCTTCCCCGAGCGCAGATATACAATTGGTATTGGGATCCGACCTCACTTCGAGGTCTAAATCCCAAAAAGTGAAATTCCTAAGTTTTATCCCAAAAAAACCCAACTTTTACCATGAAAACTCTAGATTTTTGGTTGAATCTTGTTAAAATTTGTTAAGGAATGAAAGGAATTTGTTAGAGATCACTTATCGATGATTTGGAGAAGTTTGGGTCTTTGAAAAATCATCTATGGAGGTTTAGGGTTTGGGAGAATTGAAAAAGAAGTGAAAACCCCGTCAAAATTCTAATAAATAGGCATTGGGAAACATGGGTTCGTATTTGCAAACCCTTCGAACCTAAGCAGTCATCCCAAATGCGATGATTTTGTCGAATTTTCGACATATTGAAGTCTCGAATTTGCGACAAGAGTTTGGCATTTGCGAGATCTTGGGCTGGCCCAAGACCTCACATTTGCGAAGTCTGAACTCGCAAATGCGATATCAGACGCCTGCCAACACCAGATTTCGCTGTGTAATGTTTCTCTAAGTCTGGACGCTCCGTAGCCTACCCAAAACTCATCCGAGCCCTCGGGGCTCCAAACCAAACATGCACACAAGTCTAAAAACATCATACGGACTTGCTCGTGCGATCAGATCATCAAAATAACATCAAAAACTACAAATTTAACCTCAAAGCTCAAGATTTTCTCAAGAACACTCAAATTTCTAACATTTCAACCGGATGTCTGAATCACGTCAAACCAACTCTGATTCTCATCAAATTTCACAGATAGGATGTAAATATCATGAAAAACTTGTTCCGGGCTGCGGAACCAAGATACGGGCCCGTATACAAATGAATTCAAACATTAATTTATCTCTTTATTTCCTTTAAAACCCAACATAACAATTTTCTTCAAAATTGTTTTTCTAAGGTTAGAGACCTCGGAATTCAATTCCGGGGATACGTCCAAGTCCCATATTTTACTGCTGACCTCCCAGGATCGTCGGAACACATATCCGGGTCTGTTTACTCAAAATGTTGACAAGAGTCAACTAAAATTAAATTTTAAATTCTAAAAGTTACTATTTCTCATATTTTCACATAAAAGCTTTTTGGTTTCTCGCTCGGACTGCGCACACAAATCGAGGTAATTAAAATTAGCCTCTTGAAGGCCTACGATCTTGGACAGGAGTATTAATTTATAAGATGACCCTTTTTGGGTCATCACAATCTCCCTCTCTTAAACAAACGATCGTCCTTGAACGGACATAGAAAATTACTGGATTTGATAAATAGTTCTTGGGGATACCTACTCTCCGAATCCTTCTCGTACTTGCAAGTAGTTGACTCAACAGGCTAACCTTCTTGTCGCTCTCGGTCTGAAGTATAACTCTTTTTATATTTAGAATACCTAATAGAGAGGTGATGCTATCCACCCATTGGAAAGATATTGGATAATCGTTTAGAAATCATCGATTGAGGCTCATTATACTTATCATTTAGAAAGTGTGAAAGAAGGTCAAGGAGAGTCTACTCCGAGGGAAAGGTGAGTTTTACTTTGAGGAATTCAAGAATTGAACATCCGCCAACCGGCTCCACGAGTATTTGTGATACTAAGAAAATGAGGACTTAGAGTCAGCCGGTGTAATTAAAAGTATGGTTGAAGTTGAGTCTAGTCCGTGGAAAATAAAGGATATCAGAATTTTCGGGAAGAATCGAATTTCGAAGATTTGACAGTTATTCTTCATACATTAACAAATTGGAGGCACTATCCCTATGGTGTGCCGTGTGAGGTTTTCACAAACTATTGCAGTCTCCAGTACTTGTTCGAGACAAAAGGGATCTTAATTTGAGACCGGGGAGATGGTTAGAGTTATTGAAAGATTATGAAGTCACATTCCAAGCATTTCTCAACATCGGACCTGCGTGGTGATACGGAAATTAAAATACACGAGTCAAGAAGAGATTACGAGGATGAGAAACAAAAGTCACACCATTTATAATTTGAAAGGTAATAGAGCAAATAATATTTCTCACATGAAACCGAGAAGCGCAAAGTGGAGAAATTAGAGTTCGGCTTGATCATCAACCTATCATTCTCACAAGCTTGATTCCAAATTAGGTGATCAATATCTATTTGTCACGACCCAAATTTCCCTCCATTGGGTATCGTGATGGAACCTAGTCTTAGGGACTAGGTAAGCCTAATATTTACTGAATAACAACAATAATAAAGGAAATCTAACAGTCTCGATATAGAAATCTTGACAGAATTTACAATTTCCCCAAACCAGTAATACAAGTCATAAGCTCTATAGAATTTACAACAACTTCTAAATACAAATATTTAGAAATAATTAAGAACAATTGAATAAAAGTAGGAAGGTGACTCCAAAGCCTGCGAACGCAGCAACATGTTTACCTCGAGTCTCCTCAGCAATGATCCGCACAATTACTAACGATCGATACCTGGATCTTGCACAAAAGTGCGCAGAAGTGTAGTATGAGCACACCACAACGATCACCAGTAAGTATCAAGACTAACCTCGATGAAGTACTGACGAGGACTAGTCAAGAAACCACTGGTCTAATAAATTAAACAAACACAAATATAGAAATGACCGAACATAACATCTATCTAAAGAATACACGATATAATTAATAACATGACAATATAATGCGGAAGGAATTAAAGTAATAAATCAACGAACAACAGAAATATACACCGAAGGATGGACAGAAATACAAGCCAAAATTGGAAACCACCTACAATAAAAACACTAGTAACTCAGCACTGCATTAATTTGTTCACATCAGGCCTTAGCCAATAAAACCCAATAAATTGGTGAAAACTTTTAAACAGCAAGTTTATATTGAAAGCTTTAAAAAAATATAATCATTTCAGTTGGAAAATTTCCTTTGAAATATACTCCCTCCGAAGATAAATAGATATACTTTACATAACGAAATCTTCAAACAAAATTTCTTTCACTAAAAGCTTTTCAAATATACCTTTCCAATAAATATTTTTTTTCAAACATAGTTTTCTTCAATATAAAACAACCAGGATTCCGTCCCGTAGTTCAGAATTAGTCATGCAGTGCAGGGGGACCTCCCGGAATACGTCTGTAGTCCCAAAATAAAGATGCAGTACATGGGGAAAGCTCCCGGAATACGTCAGTAGTCTCAATTTAAATATGCAATGCAGTACAGAGAGAACAACTAGAACACGGCAGAAACATCGTACATTGCCACAACTAGCACAAAAGCAACAAAAGACAGAAATGCAAACTGTGACGAGCAAATCAATACAAGAACTTAAATCACAAGAATGGTAAAACTCACTCATAAGAAGTAGCCACTGAATGGAATGCTAAGCATAAGTGAAACAATATAACGAGGGGAAAACAAAACAAATATAGCAACGATTCACAATATTCAAGTCAACAATAAGAAAACCAATCATCCCGGCAAGGGAAACAACTATAATCAATCTCGCTTAAACAATTAGCTTCACGGAATAAAACTCAGCTTGAACCAATGCTCAGTAATAGGCAACATCGAGGAAATACCATCTACATGGACGATTATCAAAATAAACCTAAGTAGCACTTAAGGAAAAATCATATAAATCACAGTATACGACTCACGGGCATGCTTGACACCAACGTATAGATATTCCAATTACCGCTAAACATTTACAGGGCTACATAATACTAATTTTGGTCAAATAGGCAGTTTTTGGAGAAATTTTAACATGAGGGTAGAAGAAGTAAAACATTCAGTTAAGTCAATTAAGATCAAATAAACAACAAAGAGAAACTAAAAGCAAGAAAATCTAATTTACGCAGGAAAAAATGAAACTAGCAACCAGAAACTCGGTCATAACAGTTACAATTTCATATACAGGAATATAAGGACCTAAGAATCCTAAAAGTCCAACCTATTTGCAAATAAGTCCGAGTACGCACTTGTCACCTCGCGTACACGGGCTACAATCAACATAGAAGACTCAAATCCTAAGGGGTAATTTCCCCGCACAAGGTTAGGCAAGATACTTACCTCAATGCGGCCAATCTCATACTCAATTTATCTTTTTCCTTTACCAATTCACCAACGCTCGGCCCAATCTGAACATAATGTACATCAATTATTTTTGTTGGGGTACTAATAAAAAAGAATTGTATTACAAATGCTGAAGCAACCAACTTTAGCCCACCCATTTAGTAGCTTAAAAGCTAACTGGTCGTTTGTATAATAAGAAGAAAGCTCATACAATGAGGGTTAAAGTTATCATTGTCATGTCCAATAAATTGGATTATTAGAGATACTTCTTAATTTTGGACATGAAAATTTCCCAACCTAAGCATGATGCCACGTAAATTCCCACCGTATTGTGATGCTTGCACCAAATTCTCTTCTTTGTTCTTTTTGCCTCCAGTGAATAATTTGTAACCACTATAGAAAAGCAAGCCCCAACCGGACAAAGATACAATCACAAAAATGTTCTTCCTTCCATTGGGCAAGATTCATCGGCTCTGACTAGCAATTGACCTTAGGAGGCCCGTGATGATCAGCTGCGCCGACAAGGCCACGGTGCTGAATGAGAGAAGCAGTGGCTGAGGAGGAGAAGCGAGTGAAGGCCGCCGCTCGACGAGCCGCCATTGACAACGAAGTAGCCATGGTTTTGTTTTTTCTGAGATCGAACATGATAGGGTTTCAATTTTTTTTGTGGCACCCATTTCATGATCAGTTCCAATTATTGCCCTTTAAGCAATTCTTGATAAATACAGATGAAAAATGAAGCCCAATATAGTTTGAAAGAAGAGATATTCAAGAATAGGTGGATTGCTTCAAGTAAGGTAAAACAATATCGAGAAAACTAACGACCCAACAACAAGCACAAAGATGTCGAGCAATTTTTCAGAAGAAAAAGAGAGCTCAATGACTAATCTACAACCTAAATAGAAGTATTTGTTTGCTGATTATTTTGGTTACAACCAAAAAGGACTGTCACTGGTCAATTCATGAACAAGAAAATAGAATACCCCCAACTAGTACTGTGTTTATTTTTAATTTTAAAAAAAACCAACTAATAGTTATTGGTACACATTAATTATAATATTATGTTTGTTAAGTAGTTTCTAAATAGATATATAGATATTACTATAGTATACAAAATATTGATTAGAGTGATGAAGGAGTGGGGCGGGTGTGTTTTCTCCGTATTCCAAACATCAACCTTTTAACTTTCGCCGAATTACCTCAACTTACTCTACAGACTTCCAAAACTAATTCCGAACGCGCGCCTAAGTCTAAAATCACCATACAAAACTTTTGACATTATCCAAAACTCATTCCGGAGCCGTTTACACAAAAGTCAAACCTCCGGTCAAATATCACCTCTTAAGTTTCCAAAATTAAAATCCCTCTTCCAATTCGACTCTGGACCATCCGATAACTAAATACAACCATGCATGCAGGTCAATATACCCAATGTGAAGATGTCCAAGACCTTACGCCACCGAACGTAGCTTAAATTCTCAAAACAACCGGTCGGGTCGTTACACTATTTCCCAAGCGGCGAGACAAATGGTAAATTTAATTCATGTCGTGCCATGTCGTTAAATGTGGCGCTTGGTGACAGCAATCCATTATTTCTCAAAATTATTAGTCGTGCTAAAAATTAGAATTGTTTAGTACCGGAAATATTTTATCATTATTTTATTATTATTATTATTATTATCATCATTTGTATTATTATTTTATCTCATTTCATCTTATTTATAAAATATATAAAATAATTATTATTATTTTATAACTCATTATATATATATATATATATAATTTTATTTTTTAATTTTATTTTGACGTGGAGTTCGCATTTGTGAACTGGATGTCGCAATTGCGACGTTTGAGGCTTAAAAGGGGTCTGACGGTAAAATGTCAACCCCACTTGGCTCAAAGCCATAAACTAAGATAAATAATAACTCAAAACGCCCCTACGCTATCACCGCCACAATACCACATTGAGATTCAACTAAATCCTTCATAAGCTCAAATAATACAAACCATCTAATATCTCAAATCATCTGCAAATCTTGTATTCAACATTGTAATAGTCGTGCCAACTTCTACAAGCGATCTAAACTCAAATTGCAACATATATCATTTACTGATAAAAGAAGTCTTGCTACAAAACCACATAAAGACCACACAACCTCAGGGCACCCCGCGGGAGATAAGCCTGCTTGCTTAGCCTCAAACTAATATCTCTCTACACCCTTCCAAAAATCATAGCTATTACGCAATCACTTTATCTTCCTGCATTAAAACACAACCAATGCCTACCCCCGAGGCATCACAATACGCAGTATAAGAACCTGAAGCTGATGGCAGAACTAACACTGGAGTTGTGGTCAAAGCAGTCTTGAGCTTCTGAAAGCTCTCCCCACACTCGTCTGACCACCTGAATACCCTCACTAGCCACCATGTGCCCCAAGAATGCTACTAAGTTGAGCCGAAATTAACACTTGGAGAACTTTGCATAAAGTTTCTCCTCGATCAATCTCTGTAATACAATCCTCAAATGCTGAGTATGCTCCTCCTGGCTACGTGAGTACACCAGTATGTCATCAATGAATACAATAACGAATGAGTCCAAATACGGCTGGTATACACTATTCATTAAATGCATGAACGTTGCTGAGGCATTGGCCAGCCCAAAAGATATTACCAAGAACTCATAACACAACATGAAGATCCACTTCACTCCACAACTAGACTACATGAGAGGTCCTTCAATACACCCACAAATCGAGGCCATGCGTCAACTCAAGACAAATGTCAAACACCCAAATTTTCTTACTACATCTCAGCCCAACTCTTTTTGTCATATTCAAACAACCTGAACACATGTCACCATCATATCATACTTACCACGTAGTCACCCAGTCACAAAATCCCACCAATAAGGACACAAACGGACATATAAGTCCCAAATGCACGTGCTCACACAATCGAAATCTCAGCACTCAAGCCACAGACAAAATCCAGCCCCAAGTCCTCCAGACTGGCCCGTCAACAACATGCTAAGATCACACATCGCACCTCATCCATGGAAAGAACAAGTCGTCGATGCACAGCTGATAGCGAGCGCTCACGTGCGCATTGGAATACATGGAAGGAATTCAAAGAGTTACGCCTTAGGCTAAATAAACGGATTCGCTCGACAAGAATTCAAGAGTGTGAGATTTTTCCTAAGGGTTTCACAGCCTCTCGAAAATAAGTATAGACGTCTCCGTACTGATCCGCAAGACTCTACTAAACCTGCTCATGACTGGTAAGACCTATGTAACCTAGGCTCTGATACCAACTTGTCACGACCCCAAAACCACCCCGGCCGTGATGGCGCCTATCGCATTACTAGGCTAGCTGATTCATAAAACAAAGCATGAAATGATTCCTTTTTATAATTCATTTACAAATCTTTTTCATCATAATCTTTCATTAAACACTTCAAAACAAGTGAAAATACACAAAACATAAAATTAACGCCCGACCTCGGTGTCACTAGTCATGAGCATCTATGATACATATCTGATACAATCTACTCAAAAGATAAGAAAAGTTTAGTAAAATAATCTATTGAAAGAATAGGAGGGAGAAGAGCAGGGTTGCGGTCATCATGAAGCTACCTTGCGAAACTCCAACAACAACTGCTGATGTATTAACTCACTCGAGCGTTTTGTGACACCTAAATCTGCACACAAGGTGCAGGGAGTGATGTGAATATGCAAACTCAGTAAGTAACAGTCATAAATAAAGGCCGAGTGCAGTGACGAGCAGTAAAATCACATAAAGCTCACCATACAAAGTCTTCGTGAAAACTACAATTCCCAAATTAGCAAATCAAGTCAAAATATCTCGTGAAACTCCAGTTTCAATGGAAATCAAATGAAAACATTTTTCATCATTTTCAATAGAGGCTCAATATAAAAACTGAGTGAAAATAGTGATTTCATAAACAAGCCCCTAGGTAAAAATATCACTCATAAATAGCCCCTTGGGAAAGCCTCACAATCACTCATGAATATCCTATCGGGCATACCTCACCATCACTCATGCCTCCCAATCACTCGTCACTCAGCACTTGGCACTCGACCCTCGCACTTAGTAGGTACATGTGCTCACTAGGGGTGTGTACAGACTCCGGAGGGGCTCCTTCAGCCTAAGGACTATATCAAGCAAAATCATGACATAAATCACCAAGTCCCTCGGCCTATATCAAAACATGATGCGGTGTGCAGCCCGATCCCAGAAATATCCTCACAAAATTAGGCCTTCCGCCTCACTCAGTCATAAACCTCACAAGCCACTCGAGCTTTTCAGTAAAAATCAGGGGACTCACCCCAAAACAACTTTCATATACTTTAAAATAGAGTAATGAAACTGAATTAAACAGTACACAGGTAAACTCATGACTAAGGATATGCTTTAAAATCAAACAGTGTGAGGATAGTAATAAAATTCCCTTGAGGGTCCAAACAGTACTGGCACATGGCCCCAAATATGGCATTTAGCCCAAGTTATAGAAATTCTTTCTAAATCACATAGATATATTACTGTTTCATCAAAATATGCAACTCTATAGTTGTTACGGAGCAGACCAAGTTGTTGATACCCAATTTTTTCCAATAATATTTTTTATGCATATGTACCTTCAAAACAATGCATTAAAATCAATTGATATTTTTTCATAATTTCTACATTTTTAAATTAATTTATCGAGTATTTTATTTATAGAAATAATTACAAAATCGCATCGCAAATGACTCTATAGAATTTCATGATTTAATTTTGCTATTTATGATCATATTAAGTTCAAATTATTTCACAAACGGCCAGATTTATACCTTTTGGTTACAATTGTAATAACTTTGCAATTATAGCCCATGCATACATTATTATGTTATTTTACCATAAAATGGCTCGTTGTATTTTGGGAATATTGAATAATTATTTTAAAATATTTCTATGCATGAAAATTATTTTTACAATTTGTTAATTATTTTATAAATTAATTTTATTTAATTACTTGGATATTTAATAAATGGCCCCTTTTTGTTTTCTAACTTAACCTTTCAAACCAGCGCAAAACACTTTTAAAATAAGCCCAATCCCCTTAGGGCCAAATACACACCTGCCCGACCCAGTACCCCCATTCAATCATGACCGTTAATCATCCAGATCAACGGTCCATATTCACCGTTCCATAATTAAACCTAGACCTGACCCCTGAAACCCTCTCATTCTCTCCCTCTCACCCGCCGTCATCACCTCCCTATTCTCTCAACTCTCTCGACCTAACCCTAGTTCTAAACGCCATCACCAGCGTATATCGAAACCTTGTGATGCTTCCATGTCTTCTCCGGCCAGTCCTGGCCTTCTACGCGCCATAGCTCTTCGACTTCTTAGATCCTTGAGAAGATCTCAAGGAACCCAACCAGTTCTGGTTTGAAATTTTGCTTATTAGCCTGTCTCAGGCTATTTTTCGACTGTAAGTAAGAATTTCCTCTTGTTTTGTTACGAATCTATAATTTTTTGACCTATTCTCTCATATCTACTACTTTTCTGAAAACCCTAGTCTGATACTATCGATCCTTCTCAGATTTGTATAGATCTGAGGTGAATCGAGCACTATTACATGTTTTTCTTTGAAATTTTCTGGTTTTAACTGATTATTCCGACTCTTCCTAAACTAGGGTTCATCCCAAGTTGTTTTTCAAAGGTTTTTCTGACTCCTAAGTGTTTGATTAATTGTTCATTTGTCTTCGTGACTGATTTATGCAAAACACTTAAACCTTTTGATTTTATGTGATGCGGTGATTTTTCCAACCTTTGTTTCGATTTTGGGTACTTTCTGTGTTACCAGTCATATTACTTTGCTCTATTTTTTGGACTTTAACATTTTCTTTGTCAAATCCAGTATTTTGTGGGTTTTTCCCTAATTAACCTATGTTAGGGTTCGAACGTGCTCTTTCCGGCTAAGTTTTATGTTTCTTTGAGGTTTTACTTAGTCTAATTTCTATTTATGGAAGTTGAGTAATTCTTTTCGAAAATCAGTGTTATTTTGAAAGTTTTTCCGATTGCTTTACTATGTTAGAGGTTCGTATGCATAAATCTTGTTTGTTTCCTTTTATATGAATTTAATTGGTCGTCTATGCCTTAATTGACTGCCCGTAAAATTGTGAATTCTTACAGATTCCTTTTGTGATGACCCAAAAAGGGGTCATCTTATGTGAATCTAATTTTGACTATGTTCCGAGGCCTCGAAAGCCTCCGTTAATCTCACTTCGATGGGCGTGCGCAGCCCGGGCGCGTAGCCGGAAAGCCTTTATGTGAAAACTTGTTTAAGAGTTTAATTTATGATAATTAATTGAATAAAGTTGACTTTGGTCAATATTTTTGGTAAACGGACCCGGATCTGTGATCCGACGGTCCCGGAAGGTCCGTAGGAAAATATGGGACTGGGGCGTATGCCCGGAATCGAATTCTGAGGACCCAAGTCCGAGAAATGAATTCTTAAAGAAAATTGTTTTATGAAAAAATTAAAGGCTTATGAAAAGGAACCTTGATGTGAAACATGTGCTGCCAGGCCCATATTATGATTTTGGAGCCTGGAACAGGTTCAATATGTGTTATTTAAGATATCTGTGAAATTTGGTAAGAAACGGACTTGAATTGATTGGTTTCAGATCAAAATCAAAAAATTGGAGTTAATGAAGTTTTGAGGATTTTTAAAGAATTTGAAATTTGGCTTGAAATGTGATTTTATTTTCCCGAGGTGCAAATGAAATTCCGAGACCGGGAATAGTTTTGTTATGTCATTTATAACTTGTCTGCAAAATTTGAAGTCATTTCGAGTAGTATAGGCTGGTTCGGCGCATTGAAGTGAATTCTAGAATTTCGAGTTCTTAAGTTTTGATTCAATTTGNCATACCTTCGCGATCGCAGCCTTTTATCGTGATCGCATAGAGTCGCGTCTGGGGCGGGTGAGTTTGTTCTTCGCGATCGCAGGACCTCTACCGCGATCGCAGAGGTCTGGCCAGTTGGCTTTCGCGATCGCAGGACCTCTGCCGCAATCGCAGAGGTCTGGCCAGTTGGCCTTCGCGATCGCATACCCCTTGTCGCGATCGCAGTTAAGGAATCCCTGGGCAGTTTTATAAAATACGGGACTTAGCATTTTTCCTCCATTTTCATCTTCCTCCTCAAGTTTTTAGAGAGCTCTTCAAGGGACCTTCCACCACTGTTATTGAGGTAAGTAAATTCCATAGTTTTACTAGTTTCAAACATTAATCCTCAGTTAAATTCACTATTAAATTATCTAAAACCATAGAATTAGGTAGTAATTTTAGGGTTCTTGAGGATTTTGTGATTATTCGTTTTAGGCCATGAACTTAAGTAGAAATCACACATTAATGATCCTTAGGCTATGGGTGAGTGATCCCTTAGAGAATTTTCGGAATTTGAACATGCGGGGCCGGGGTTGGAATTTGGAAATTCTTCAAGAATAGCGATTTTAGTAAAATAACTAGGGTAATTTCCCCCATTGTGCATGCATTGATGTTATTGTATATCTTTTGGCTAGTTGCGAGTCCTCGGGTGTAGAGTTCAGAGTTTCGGGCGCAAATTGTGGTCTGAGGGGGTAGATTCGACACGAGGTGAGTCTCCTTTCTAACCTTGTAAGAGGTAATTGGCTTCATAGGTGATGTATATGCTATGTGTAAATTGTTTGGGGGCTACGTACGCGCCAAGTGACGAGTGTCCGTACGTAGCGGCTATTATTGTTATGTCCAGGTAGTTAGGCCCACATCATGCCTTATATGCTTTTCTCGTAATGCATGATATATTTTTCTTGTAATGCTTTATATGATTTAATGTGACGCCATATGTACTATGAAATTATGTTTTGCATAGTGTTATTTCTCTGAGGCTTTATGGAAAAAGTGTTGAATGGCAAGGATTTTGTTATGGAAAGTAAGTATTGTAAGATATTGGGATCGGGCCGTACACCACGACAGGTTTGAGAGTGATTATGAATATACGGGATCGGGCCGTACGCCCTGGCAGTGTTGAAAGTAATTGAATATATATGAGATCAGGCCGTACGCCACGACAGTGTTGAGAAATTATGAAATATATAGGATCGGGCCGTACGCCACGACAGTGTTGAAAAGAAATTGAAATGAATATGGGATCGGGCCGTACGCCACGGTAGTGTTGAAAAGAAATTAAAATGAATATGGGATCGGGCCGTATGCCACGTCGAGTGTAGAAGGTACCTTATGGGAGCGGGCCGTACGCCACGACGGATCTAAGAATTTGTGATTATTGTATCGTTCGGTGGTCTTAACCTTGAAAGTGCTTTATTGTTTAGTTCAGCAATTGTTTGGATTTATGCTTTTGATATATATACTTGTTACTTATTTTCCCGGACATGCTTAGTGTATTTCATTATATTCTATCATATGTTAGTACTGTTGGACCTTAGTGAGTATCGAGTCGACCTCTCGTCACTACTTCTTCGAGTTTAGG
>ML284210.1:16679-39605 GCA_005239495.1 Nicotiana undulata
GTCCGGAGGCTGGTACGTCTGATTATCAGGCCAGTGCTAGATATTGATAGCGTGGTCATACTTCACGGTGAGCTGCTTTCCCGGCGACTTCCTAGCAGCACCCTGGAGTTCTTTTGTTATATTCTCTGTCCATTTCATTCAGACTGAGACCCTGTATATATTGTAGTCATTGTATATTCAGTAGTTGCCCGTGGCACTCTTGACACTAGTTCCTGGCACACATGTGGTGTATATTTTGGGTTGTTGGCTGTACATATGTTATGCAACATGCCTATTGGTTGATTTTCCGCACTTGTAGTTTTATTTCACATCACCGCCATTAGCATGTTTATATCTATTTAAAATTGGTTAAAAGATGAAATTTGTGTAACGGGGAATGGTAATACTTAGTGTTTCTATATTGGCTGGACTAACCTCGCCGTTGGGCGCCATCGCGACCTGAATCGAGATTTGGGTTGTAGAAAATGAGACATGAGGTCCCCAGATTCGGCACGGTCAGCAACATTCCACCATTGCTACTAGATTGGTGGGAGGATTTTTCCTCAAGTGACAAGAAGCAGGTGAGAAAACACTTGGGCAATTTACTTTCCCTGCTAGACATTCAACCAAATAATATGCCAATCGAAGCTGCAACTCTGTTCTGGGACAGTGAAAGGGTTGTGTTCCGCTTCGGGGATATGGAAATGACACCACTCCTAGAAGAAATTGGGGGATTTACTGGACTGCCTTGGGTTAGTGGTACCGGAGAACCGTACTGGTAAGGGGTTCCTGAAGATGATGGGTCTGAAGAAAAATGCTGACTTGGAGTGCTTGAAGAAATCCTATATACCCTTCGAGTATCTGTACGATAGATACGGCCATAGCAAGTCTTACTGTACATTCCATGACGAATTTTCTATCACTTCTCTGGGCCACATTCACCGCAGAGTGTTCGTGTTCATTGTGTGCTTCTTGGGTCTGATAGTGTTCCCGATGAAAATGGAAAGAATCCATACCAGACTAGACATGGTCACCAAGACCCTAATGGTGGGAATTGAGGGACAAACATAAACTATAGTCCCTATGATCATAGCCGACATCTAAAGGGCTCTGGATCGCTGTCAAAAGAGGATTAAGTATTTCGAGGGTTGTAATTTGTTGCTGGAATTGTGGTTGTTAGAGAATCTTCAAAAGGGTCAATATCTCCAAGAATTTCTGCGAAGGGCTTGGAATGAACATATTGCCTTCCATCACCCCAAGTGGATGACTTACATTCCAGACAGGTTTGCTCAGCCAGAAAGTGCCAAAGAATGGGTAATGTTCTTCGATAGTCTGACCGAGGAACAAGTACAATGGATGTTTGAATGGTTCCCAACGGATGAGTTCATCATCGGATCTAGGGACGCTCCACACTTAGTGTTGATTGGGCTGAGGGGAATATACCCTTATGCTCCCATCCGGGTTATGAGGCAAGCAGAAAGGAAGCAGGTCGTACCACGGGTTGCAAAAATGGGTCATTTCCGAGCAGATTTCCAAGATGACGACGTTCCTTACAGGTTCCAAGCTTAGCATATGTGGCACTGCAAGATCATTCTGGAGAAGGAAATCGTTGAGCCAGACAGGTATCACACTGGGCGTGCACCTTTCTACCTGGCATGGCTAGAAGACAACCTGGATGGGATAGTTAGGCCAGGAACGGGTTAAGGAAATAGGATCATAGATGAGATTTTGAGACTAATACAACAGACTACGCAAGAGGGTCCATGACTCCGAGAATGAGCACCGAGAAATACATAAGACAAACATGAGGCTGATCAAGGAATGGAAGGAAATGGCTATCACCTTCAACATAAGGTTGGAATATCTGGAGCGAGGTTTGGTGGAGCTGGAGGGTAAAACAATAAAGAGGATCGAAGACTGCCAGAATGCTGAAGGGAGCGAGGGGGGACATTTGGCCAGAGCCTACCTGCTGCTGGGTCTGCGCGATCTAGGGAACTTGTTTGATGGAGTCAAGAAGATCGAGTCTAGGGAAGGTCCTTCTGGGACCAATTCACTCTTCCCTGGTCTTGGTCTGAAAATAAAGGAAGGTCTTTCAAATTTAAACTCGATTTTGGTTCATTACCAAATTCATTGATTAAAGTTAAGAACTTGGCAATCGACAGATAACTGGTTAGTAAAGCTATGGACTGGGTTCTCACTCTAAGCCGGTACCAGTAATTTGAAAAAACGATAGACATCTCAGTAGAGCGTATGATGTCGATGGCCCGAAATAGATCACTTTTCGTAACTTTCGTGTACCCATCGGACGGCAGCCCTTTTGAGGGTTCTGATATCATCAAACTTGGTGAAAGGATCGAGAAATGAATCAAAAGCGGGATGGTCACAAACTTTGAGGCACTGCAGAGCACCAACAAAGCATTGCAGTCCGGGGGTATATCTAAGAAGAAAGATGTGGGAGCAGTAATGGTTGCACAAGACCAAAACTCCATTCGTATATCGAACCTAATCGCTTGCATATCAATCACCCCCACCCACATATCAACCATCACCCCCACCCGCATATCAACCAACACCTCCACCTACATATCAACCCTCATCTCCAAGATATTCTCAACTAGCCACTTCCTATCACATCTATAATTCCCAACCATCTCATTTTCAGTCACCTCCAACCCGTAAAAACATCCCAAGACCACGACATAACTTTGATCGTAGACCACCCAAACAATACACTGCCATTGCTGAACCCTTCGACCATCTATATGAAAGTTTAAAGTCTGTTGTTTAGGTCACTCCTATCCCTGCTCTGGCCACAGAGAACTCATCCCAGTGGTTCAATCCAAAAAAAACTTGTGCATACCATTCGGGCATGAAAGGGCATACCATCGACGGGTGTCGCACATTAAAGGACAAAATCCAGGCTTTGATTGACAACAAAATCATCCAGGCAAAGGAAACTACGCCTAATGTCCGCAATAACCCCCTCCCAAATCACAGGGGTGAAGGCGTCAATGTGATAGAGATGGATGAAGAATGGGATCCAGAGGGGTCAATCGGGCTAATCAAAGAGGGTGACGATCCCAAGAAGCCCGTAGTCACACTCAATCCCATTATAGTGCAGATCCAGCCACTAGTGGATGTTGAGGGAACCACATCATTCCAATTTGAGGTTGAAGTAGCACCACCTTAGCTGCACCTATTCTATTTGAGGTGGAGGTAGCCACACCCTTTATAGTGATAGTATCAACTGCACCGCCTTTTAACACCAAGGTTGTGCCCTGGGATTATGTGGCTGAAGCTAGAAGAAGAGGAAAGACTAAGATAGAAGAATCCGGTGATGCGCAAGGGATGACTAGGACTGGGAGGGTCTATACTCCGGAGCATTTGGGAGAGTCCATCAATGTCACGACCCAAAATCCTTAAGGTCTTGATGGCGCCGGACACCACTGTCAGGCAAGCCAAACCTTAGCTAATTTAAAATAAATTCCTGTCTCAGTATTTTTAAAATCATTACCTTTCACTTTAATACATAATAACTAGATGAAATCCATTTAATAGAAATAACAGTCCAGTATTCCATTTTAGCAAAATACACCCCAAACACCTCCCAGAACCCGGTGACACAAGTACATGAGCAAAATTCTAATAACTTATACAATTACTACAAAGCTTGTCCGAATACAAATTGGATAAGAGATTTTGAAAATAAAGTACAAATACATATGAGGAAGACTCAGCCGCCTGCGGGTCGTCTCAGGGTGATGCAGCTCGTCTAAGTCTCAAAGTCAGTCAGATTGCTATGAATATACCTGTGCAACAAACGCACAACAAGTGTAGTATGAGTACATAAATATATATATATATATGTACCCAGTGAGTATCCCGTCTAATCTCGAAGAAGTAGTGACGAGAGGTCGACTTGACACTCACTATGGTCCAACAATAATAATATAAGACAGGATATAATGAAATACAGTAGGTAGGTAAGGCAGTGAGCAGCAAATACATAACAAGTACAGAAATCCAAGTAGCTACTGAAATTACACAACAATGTACACTTTTCATTTTTCCAAGTATCTGTCAAGCCAATATCTTTCAATCCGCCGTGGCGTACGGTCTGATCCCATATATATATATATATATACAAATACCTCTCAAATTCGCCGTGGCGTAAGACCGGATCCCATATATGTACAATTACCTTTCAAATCCGTCGTGGCGTACGACCTGATCCCATATATATATACAAATACCTCTCAAATCCGCCGTGGCGTACGACTCGATCCCATATATGTACAATTACCTTTCAAATCTGTCGTGGCGTACGACCCGATCCCATAGATATTACGAATACTCTTCAAGTCAAATGCCACAAAGTCTTAAGGAAAACACTACTACGCATAACAGGTGTTCATAACACATAGGTCATTTCAAGGAAAATATAAGGCATGTTGTGGGCCTAACTACCTGGACATAACAACAATAGCCGCCACGTACGGACTCTCGTCACTTGGTGCGTACGTAGCCCCCAAAAAAGTACACATACCATTTAAATCATCTATGGGGACAATTCCCTCTTACAAGGTTAGAAAGGAGACTCACCTCGTGTCGAACCTACTTTCTAGGCCAAGAATGCGCCCGAAACTCCAAACTCGTCTCCCAAGGACTCGAAACTAGCCACAAGTTACTTAATTATATCAATAAATGATAAATTAATCAATTCTAATGCATGGAAGTGAGTTTTATAAAGTCTTTCCCCAAAAGTCAAAAATCGAACCCGAGCTCGCTCGACCAAACCCGAAATTCGAACCAAAACCCGATTACCCATTCGCCCTCGAGCCCGAATATATAATTGGTTTTGGAATCCGACCTCAATTTGAGGTCTAAAATCCCATATTTCAATATTCTCAGGCTTTACTCAAAATTCCCAATTCCACCATGAAAACCCTAATTTCTAGGATAAAATCTTGTAAGAAGAAGTTAAGGAGTGAAGAAAAGGAGTTAGAAATCACTTACCAACGTTTTGGAGAAGAAAGGGTGTTCGTAAAATCGTCTCTTATGTCTTTGGGGTCTTGAAAAATGAAAACAAAAATGAAAATCCCACTTATTTAAACCCCCTCTCAGGCCCCCACCGCGGTCAGCAAAAAAGGGACCGCGGCCGCGCTAGCAAAGTCAAGAAAAACTGAAGAAAACCAAGAAAAATGACTGCATTGACATGCTTTAGTATTTTGGCCATAACGTTCTCTACATATTTCAAAATTACGATTTCTTTACCTTTCTAGAAACAAGACACGAAGGGCTACAACTTTCATTTTTGAAGCATCTCAACATTCCGTGTAGATCAAAAGATATAGGCCTCCAAAGTCGGATCAGTGGCCCAGCTCCTCCACCGCGGACCGCGAAAACACGACCGCGGCCGCGAAGCCCCCACCGCAGCCATCACAAAAAGGACCGCGGACCGCGGTGGTGGGTTAAGGGGTTTGACCCCTCTGACCTGCAACAACTATATTTTTAGCTTAAGGACATCCCGGGACCTACCCGGAACTCAGCCGAGCCCTCTCAACTTCAAACCGAACGTTCCAACAAGTCCACGGGCTTGCTCGAGCCTTTGGAACACCCAAAACAACGCTATAAACTCAGAATCACTCCTTAAAATCCCTATAATCAAACTTAAGAACTTTGAGTTCTTGAATTCGTCAAAAATGCGCCGAACCGACCTATACTACTCGGAATGACACCAAATTTTGCGAGCAAGTCATATTCGACATTACGGACCTGCTCCTACTTCCGGAATCACATTCTGACCCCGATATCAAAATTTCCACTTCCAGTCGAATTCTTCAAAAACCTTCAAATTTCTATCTTTAGCCAAATGACTTCAAAATGACCTACGGACATCCGAATTCACTTCCGATCGCGCTCCCAACTCCAGAATCACCATACGGAGCTATTGCCAGACTTGAAATCCCAATCGGACATCTATAACACTGAAATTCCTTCCAACCCAAATTTATGAAATTTCTTCTAAAATGTTATCTTCCGCAATATATACCGAAACGCTCCCGGGGTCATCCAAAACCCGATCTAGACATACGCCCAAGTCCGAAATCATCATAAGATTTACGTAAGGAAATATACACGGAGCTGAATTGCTCACTATTACATATTACTGAATATCGGTCATAAGCACGCTAAGTGCATAATACCATTCTGGGGAGACTGATAGAACCATATGCTACAAAATTCAAGCACAACTGAGGTGCGATATATAATCTAAATCTCGAGGGCCATCCTGCTCACATAACCCCCTCACTCCGCGGAATCTTAACACATACGAAGTTATCAAGCCGTATAACAACTCACACGGCACAATCATAATACTACATGAAATGAACAAAGATGGAACTCACCTGATATTCCAACACCCCTCCTTGAGGAGCGCTTTACTGAAATGAACACATCTGACTCACATGAAGCCCATAGTCCTTTTTAAATCCATTTGCGCGCTTCAATCCAATTCTGCTCACACTGAACTAAGCTAATAGCTTGACCTGGGTCCATAATAACCCACTTCCTCGCATAACACGCAAGAACCACCATCAAATCTGGGACAACACCCCATAACCCACAACGAAAATGAACCGAACGCCTTCCAGGCTTACACTTTCAAATAAGCACATTACACTTCCTTATACTTGGTCTAAACCTTCAATCAATCAGGTGGCCATAAGTCACACTTATACAATCTTCCCGTGGTCACACTCCCACGACCTTTCACACAACGTAACAAGTCTGCACATCCATACCACCAGCCCCATCAATGCTGTAAAATAAACCAAGAACTCATAACCAGGGTGCAAGCCTCTTGCACCGAACATCGATCTCAGGCGACACTGAAGATAACACCAGCTTACTCTAGACTTTCAAACCCCCTTTTCTCGCTCATCCGAGCTCATGACATCCTTGTTAATACCGAGCCGCAATCTCAATCCTTACTCCCAATTCTCTACTGCTTACTGCACATGACATACCAGTATGAAATAGCGCAAGACTTCCATCATAACTCCTGAACCATCATTAGGGTGAGCGCTTCATCACATAGGAACATCTACTTATCTCAATTCAAGAGAACCATAACAACACACAAGTGAATTCTCACAATCACCCAACATGTAAATCCTTAAGTAGTGGTCTATATCACCTTAATCATTTAGGGAATCAGCCTACACATTACAAGCCATCATGCTTGAATGCTTCCAATTACGATCTATTACGGCGGCCGACAAGCCCCGTGCACGCCGGCACAAACCACATGCTTAATTTTATCACCCTGACAAGACTGATCACTGTCGTACCTGTCTCATTTCAACCATGGACAACCAATCTATCTTCTTCTTATTCATCCTTAACTTGACTTAGGACAACAATAGCTTCATCCAAAACATTGTGAACCCAAATCAACACTCATCTTGAGTGACCTTATCTCACAAGATCATGCTATCTAAATCCCGCAACCCGTCTCATACCCTCCTGCTAACCTTCCTACAACCTGGAGTTTATTTCTCTGACTCTTCCAATATTGGCCTGCATGCTGAAAATGACATAGAACACTCCAACCATTTTACCTTTCTCAGAAATTACGCTGCAAAAGCTCGATTCTTAATCATACTGCTTCTCGAAACCCTTAAACACCGCATTATCTAACTTTCGAATTTACTAGGACTGCTGCTGAGAGTCACCCACTCTGATTGGCCCTGAATATAATCAACTCCAAGGCTCTTCTAGCACATGAACATGCTCTCAACAAAGCATGTTACTGAGTCACTACCCTTTACAACTTGCCTATGCCTTAAGCATAAATTCTGAATCTCCCAAAACCTAACCCTGGTCAAAGAGGAACAACCTTGCACATATTTATCAAATCCCATGCTCTCCCTAGTTTTAATAACTTGCCAGTACGCCGACAATCCGCAACCCCATGAGAACACGGCCCTACAACCCAACTGCGGGTGGTAGGACTCCCCCCCTTAGCCCGAAGCTACTCCCTGCACCACTTTAGACCCTGTTGAGATCCTTTCTCCTTTGTTAACATACTATTGCTCAACCAATCCGTCCAATTCTTCCAAATTCTCATGTTAGAATTCCCTAAATACTCAAATTCTCTAGCACCATTCACACATTTTGCCTCCTACCGAATAGCCACCTGATCCCTCGTAGAAACTTGACAACCACACAACCGCTAACCTACTCACGGGAGATAACCCACCAGGGGAAATCACCAACTGACACATTCCAACAACGCTGAAATGCACCCTCTCTGCAACATCAATACCCCATCCTAAGCATGCTCTCATTACCAACTTTACCAGTCCGTTCACTTCTCATTAACATCTACTAAATGCGCCACAATATCTTCCAATTCACCACTATGCTTCCACTCTCCCACTTTGGTCTAACTCCCCCTTTACGCGACTGCTCGACTTCCTCTTCTTACAACTGACCTCCTAGAAATGGGACCATTGCCTAGCACTTCTCACACATCTTCCTTCATCGTATGCTACCCAATTGCTGCCTCAATTCAATATCATTCTCGGTAGCTCTTAAACCAGCAGTTCACCACGACTTTAAACTCTCCGAATATCATCTTTATCGTGCCGCCTTCATAAAAATAACTACCCAATTCTGAACCCCCACACACCACGATCTTTGAGAACCACTTTTTCAATACTACTTCACAACACTCTGACCCAATGCAACCGAAGAACTATAACACCGGCGAACTTAACACACTCTATTCGATCAAACAACGATACCACAACACATGTGAAAACTCCACCTCTCTTGACAACACAAAGTCTTATTACTTTATCAATCCAAAACCTGACCATGTATAGTTCGATTGCCTTTCCTCCGCCGGGACTAAAATGCTGCTTCCTCAATATCTTCTTGATGTTCTTGTTGGCGGCTTCTATGACTCCGTTCATTTGCGGCATGTATGTTGTAGAGTTCCAATGCTTGATCTTGAATGTTTCAGACATGGATTTCATTAAGTCGATGTTGAGATTGACAACATTAGCAGTAATGATTGACTTTGGTACTCCAAGTTGACAAACAATGCGGTCCCAATCAAAATCTGCTACAACCTTCTTAGTTACTATTTTATAAGATGCGGCTTTAACATATTTTGTGAAGTATCTATAGCCACCAGAATGAACCTATGTCTGGTTGAAGCAACGAGTACAATTGGTCCGATGACATCCATACCCAAGCAGATATGGGTCAGGGAAAACTTGTTGCATTAAGTTCGTTGGGTGGTACTCGTATCATGTCAGAATGTATCTGGCATTGGTGACACTTCTGAACATATTTGATGCAACACGTTTCTATAGTCATCCAGAAATATCATGCTCTTAATAATTTCTTGGCCAAAACGAAACCATTCATGTAGGGTCCGCAATTTCCGGTATGTATTTCCTCGAGCAATCTTGAGGCCTCCTTGGCATTGACACACCGTAGAAATCCCAGGTCAGGAGTCCTTCTATATAGAATTCCTCCACTTTGAAATAAATGGTAGGCTAATATTCGAAGCATGTGCTTCTGAGTATGGGTAGCGCTATCTAGGTATTCTCCATTTTCCATGTACTCTTTGATGTCGTGGAACCACTGATTTTCGTCATTCTCTTCTTCAAAATGGGCACAATAAGTTGGCTGCTTATGAACTCCTATTGGGATGGGATCAATGATATTCTTATATAGGTGTTGTATCCATGGAAGACAAAGTAGCTAATGCATCTGCAAACTTATTCTGAATCTTGGAACATGTTTCAATTCTATCTTTGTGAACCTCTTGATTAGCTCTTGTACATAGCGCAAATATAGCAATATTTTGGTGTTATTTGTGGCCCATTCTCCTAGAACGTGGTGTACTAATAGATCTGAATCTCCGTTTACCAGCAACTCCTGAACGTTCATGTTAATGGCCAACCTGAGCCCCAAGATGCAGGCCTTATATTCCCCCATATTGTTGGTGCACGAAAACCTGAGTTTTGTGGATACTGGATAATGTTGACAGGTTTATGATACTAAGATAGCTCCAATACCCACTCCTTTGAAGTTTGCTACTCTGTCGAAGAACAACCTCTAACCATCGTACGCCTCGATGATATCTTCTCATAGAAACGACACCTCCTCATCGGGAAAATATATTTTCAATTGTTCGTATTCTTGGTCTACGAGATTTTCTGCCAAGTGATCTGCCAATGCTTTCCCTTTGACTACCTTTTGAGTTACATAGACAATGTCAAACTTACTCAGCAATATCTATCACTTTGCTAACTTACCCGTAGGCATGAGTTTCTGAAAGATGTATTTTAGAGGATCCATCCTTGATATGAGATATGCAGTGTACGCACGAAAATAATGTCTCAACTTCTGAGCTATCCATGTCAAAGCACAGTAGGTACGTTCCAACAATGAGTACCGTGCTTCATAGGGCGTGAACTTCTTGCTTAGATAATATATTTCTTGATCCTTTCTCCCAGTTTCATCATGTTGTCCCAGAACACAACCAAATGCCCCAGCCAACACGCAAAAATAAAGCAATAGTGGTCCTCCTGGTTCTGGCATTCTTTAGTCTAGATTTTTGCAACATCTTTCCTCAAAATTCTGAAGATTTTCTCACATATCACTGTTGATTGTTCTATAAAACGGTTGATATAAGTGAGGTGCCCTAGAAAACTCATCACATCTTTCTTATTCTTTTGAGATGGCAAGTCCTGGATAACTTTGATCTTTGAAGGGCCTAACTCAATGCTCTGGCAACTGACAATGAAACTTAACAACTTTCCATCAGGGACCCGGAAGGAACATTTGTATGATTTAACTTTAAATTGTATTTTTGAAGTCGATCGAAAAATTTCTTCAGGTTTGATGTGTGATCCGAACCTGTTTTAGATTTGATGATAGCATCATTCACGTACATCTCTATTTCCTTGTGTATCATGTCATAGAGGATGGTCATCATGGCCCTCATGTAGGTGGCCCCAACATTATTCAAACCAAACGGTATCATCTTGTAACTATATATTCTCCATGGCGTGATAAAGACGGTCTTTTTGGTGTCCTCTTCATCCATCCAAATTTTATGGTATCTTGTGAATCAATCCATAAAGGGTTGGAGTTCATGTTGTCAATTAGTATGTGTATGTTGGGCAGTAGGAAATCATCCTTAGGATTTGCACTGTTCAAATCTCGGTAATCGACACACACTCTAACTTTCTCATCTTTCATCGAAACTAGCACAATGTTGGATAACCAGGTCGGGTATTCGACCACTCAGAGAACCTTGTCTTTGATTTGGTGGGTGACCTCCTCTTTTATGTTCAAACTCATATCTGGCTTAACTTTTTGAGCTTCTGCTTCACCGGTGGACACATGTGATTGGTGGGTAGCTTGTGAGCTACTATGGATGTGCTTAAAGCAGTCATGTCGTCGCAGGACCATTCAAAGATGTCTTCATACTCCTTTAGGAATTTGATATACTCTTCTTTCTCTAACGGTGATAGATGAATTCTTATACGCGTTTCCATGACTTTTCGGAATACCCTATTTTGACGACCTCAGTTTCCTCCAAATTAGACTTTGATTTGTTTTCAAAGTTCTATACTTATCTAAAGATTTCCTCAGGTATTGTATCATCTTCCAGATCCTATGAATCACTGTCCTTATGTTGTGTTGTCTCATTACATGTCACGGTCGTAGATTCATCAGGATATGTAATAATTATGCTAAAAAGAATGTAGAAATATGATAATAAATATGAAATACAGTAATGCATTAATAAAACTTTTAAAATGTCAACAAGTACTCGATGGCTCGAGTAATTATTTCGAAACAAAATACTAAAAGTGTCTTAAATGCTCAAAACTATTTGAAAATAATTCATGCTAATTTT
Organism: Nicotiana undulata; assembly: GCA_005239495.1. NCBI lineage: Eukaryota > Viridiplantae > Streptophyta > Magnoliopsida > Solanales > Solanaceae > Nicotiana > Nicotiana undulata. Next base: position 28,612 of record ML284210.1, read on the forward strand.
ACAGATACCCAAGAACTCGGCAAGACGAGGATAATGCAGCGATCCAGTTCTTGAGAACAACTCATTCTTCCGCGGTTTGAACTGTAAGGTCTTCCTCCTCCTCCTCCTGAATAATTGCATTTCAATCCATGTCTTCTTCATATTGGAACAACTTCCTCATGCCAGTCAAAACCTCATCATCCTTAGATCCCCACATCATGTCAGCCAGATGCAATATCTGGTGCAGAGGCGGTACAAGTTGTTCCAGTGGATAAGAAGGAGCACGCCACGGCGGTTTCCAATCCTGATATTCTTTCCATGTGTATTCATATCCGAGCACAAAAGTCATGTCATGGTATTGTGGTCTTACGGTGGTGATCCCCTGAAGCTCTTTGCCGAGACCCTTTTCTGGTTCATACCCCGTCCTCAACAATATGCTTTCTATCTTGGTGCTCTACCATCGGTGCTTTTCAATTGCTTTAACCCGTTCAATGCGATGATATGTTTCTCTACCTAGATTCCTTTAGTTTTTGATGATTGGAATGGTTTGATTGGTTTAGATGGGGTTGCCATCTACATGGATGATCACCTCTTGATGATTCCACTCAAACATCACAACCTAGTTCAGAGTTGAAGCCACTGCCCCATTGCATGTATCCATGGTCGTCCCAACAATAGATTTTTAAGTAGCAGATATATCTAGCACTTTGAACTCGACATCAAACCAAGTTGGACCCATCTGTAGATTGAGATTGCTTTCTCCAATGGTGGCTCTCTAAGATCTATCAAACGACTTCACATTCATGCTCCCCATTCGTTCTCGTGAAGGCCTTTACCGAATCTTTTTAGAGTGGTCACTGGATATATACTCAGACTCGAACCTCCATCTATCAAGACCTTGGTGATAAAATTATATTCAAATTGTACTATAATGTGCAATACCCTGTTGTGACTCAAACCTTCTGGTGGTAACTCGTATTCGTGGAAAGTGATTTTGTGGCTCTCTAATACCTGTCCGACCATGACAGCCATCTTTCCACTAATGATGCAGGCGGGTACATAAGCTTCATTCAACACCTTCATCAAAGCATTCGTGTGTGCGTCTGAGTTTTGCAACAGCGATAAGATGGATGTCTGAGCGGGAGTTTTGTTCAAATGGTCGACAACAGAGTACTCTCGTACTTATATCTTTTTCCAAAGATCATTAGTGCCAGTCTCGACAACAAGTGGATTAGGTGGAACTTCCTTGCTCGTTCCTCCTAGATTCTCAAGTGTGTAAACTCTGCCAGTTCTAGTTATACCTTGCGTGACACCTGTTTCTTCCATTTTGGCTTTTCCCTTCCCTCTTGCTTTCGCAACATAACCCACTTGACGATATCGGGCTGGTAATATGGTGTGGGGGCTATCATTACGGTGAAGGTGTAGCTACCTCAACTTCAAATGGCACTTGGGTTTGAACCACAACTGCGTGAGGGTGACTAGAGATGTTTTAGGAGTGTCTCCCACTCGAATGAGCCCGATGGCCCTTTCTTATCCCACTCCTCATCAGTTACTATCACGTTCACTCCCCTACCTCTGTGATCCGGGAGAGGGTTGTTGTGAAGATTTGGTGCAACTTCTTTAGCTTGTATAACTTTAGTGTCGATTAGCGTCTAAATTTTGTCTTTCAACGTGCGACACTCCTCAATGGTATGATCTTTCATGCGTGAATGATAAGCACATGTTTTGTTGGGATTGATTCACTGAGAGAGATTTCCACAAAAATAGCAGGAATATGTGTGACATAAGCAGCAACCTTCAGTCTCTCATATAGTTGGGCTATGGTTTTAGCAACTGAGGTTTATTGTCTAGGAGATCTGCAGTCAAAATTTGGGCGTGGTTTTGAGTACTTTTGGCGGTCCAGTGGAGGTGAATTGTAATATGCATGTTGAGTGTTGTAGGTATGGTGGATGGAAAGGTATTGGTATTTCGAAGGGTGAGGGTTGATATATGGGTTGAGGTGTTTGGTATGTGAGGGGAGACTTGGAACCTTGGTCTACTATCACAACATCCACTTCCTTCTTCTTTGAAATACCTCCTGATTGCAAAGATTTATTCGTGGTCTGTAGCGCCTCAAAATTAGTTACCATAGCGCTCTTAATTCCTTCTTGTATTATTTCTCCTAGTTTGATGATGCTAGAGAACTTGTGATTTTCAATGACCTTTAACCTTTTGTAATACGGTGCATCTTGAACTCTAACAAAGAACTTGTTCATTTGTTCTTCTTCAAGTGCTGGCCTTACCTTTGCGGCCTTTGAACTCCAACGAGTAGCATACTTGCAGAAGGTTTTTGTCAGCTTTTCTTGGGGTATTGAATGTAGAAAACGGGTGGCGCATTTTCCGTGTTGAACCTGAATCTATCAATGAACTCTGATGCCATACTAATCTAATTAACCAACTTCTTTGGGTTTTTACTAATATACCAAGACAAAACATCTCTTGTGCGGCTTCGCATGAACATTTTCATGCAGATTTGTTCATTCTTGCCCACTCCCATAAGCTTGTCACAATATGTTCTCAGATTCACCTTTAGATCATCTGTACCATCAAACATTTCGAACTTAAGAGGTTTGTAACATCTAGCAGTTCCACATCCGGCTAAATGCATAGGTCCTCATAGTTTAGACCTTCAATGCCCTTTCCACTTTCAACACTATGGATTCTCCATGTGAGCTTCTTGAGTTACTCTACCACGTTTTTAGTGAGCAGGTCCTTCTCAATTGGTTCAGGTATGTATTGGGTTTGCTGCGGGGTATGGGGTAAGGTTTCCACGTATATCGGGTTGCTTTGATGAGTTCCCTAAACATGGGTATATGGGCGGTCGTTGGTCGAGTTTTGGGGATTAAGAGGGGATTGTGGTGCATTTTGGGGGGGGGGGGGGGGTGTGTGAGAAGTAGTGGTTTGTGGGTATTGATTTGGATGATGGTGTTGTTGTTGAGGGATCGACAATGGTGGTGGGTTAAGGTTCAAGGGAGGTGTAGTATTATAATACTGGTGTGGTGCAGGAGGATTTGGTGACGGATAGTTGTTTTGTGGGTTTTGTGGTTGAGTTTTGTTCTGGGTAGTCTGGTTTTGTTGGTTGTTGTCGATAAGATTGAGAGTGAGGGAGAGGTTTTCCAGATTTCGAACCTGATCGAGCTCACCCTTTAGTTCCAGGATTTTCTGCTCTAAACGTGAGACAAACTCATTCTGCCCCGGATTACTTCTGCCATCTGAAGTTTCAACGTTTTCTTCCACAATAGCATTGTCTTTCCTGATACATAAAGCATCCATCTTTCGTTTTCCTTTGCTTTTGCCTTTTGGGTCACTAGGTGGAGGAAGATATAGAGGAACTCTGGATTTGGTGTGGTATGCTGATGATGCCAGTATGCACGAATTAACATTTGGGAATTGAAATAATCAAAAAGAAAAGAAAAGAAAAACGTAACAAAGTTAGTAAGGTGAAAATAAAAGAATGTTTGCAGTATTTAAACATATTTCATAAAGTCATGCAATAATTCGCGTCCTAATTTTGGGGACCTCATTGTTCCAGAGGTAGGCCTAAGCGACACATAGACTTGGAGAAAATTGATGTGAACTTTGCTTCATTTAATTAATGCGAAAATAGGCCAAAAAAACTTTCACTAAATCAACAATAATAGTAAAGTCACTAATGGCATCAAGACTTATTACATCGAAATCTAATCTAAGCAAGAAAAGAGTAAAGATAATTATATCCTATTCTACTAGGTCCCTGAAGGACCTTCTCCATGCTTGGCTCTTTTGACCTCGTCAATTAAGTTTCCCAGATCGCGCATATCCAGCAGCAAGTAAGATTTTGCCAGATTTCCTCCTTCATCGTTGTTCATACCTTGACAGTCCTAGAGTCGTTGTCCTAGCTCAATCCGTCCTTGTTTCAAGTACTCCAATCTTTCTGTTGACTTAGTGGAAATCTACTTCCATTCCCTTATACCTTCCATGTCCCCTTTGTGCTCCAGATGTTTAGCTTCGGACTCGAACACCTTTTTGCGTAGCCTCTTGTACTTGTGCCTCAACCACTTCATCTATGATCCTATCATTTAGATTGACTCCTGGCTTGACGTCCCCCACTACGTCGTCTTCCAGCCATGATAGATAGTAGTACATATGACCAGCGTGATACCTGTCTAGCTTGATAGTTTCTTCTTTCACAATGATCTTTTGGTTCCACATATGTTGCGCCTCAAACTTTAATGGAATGACGTCTCCCTTGAAATCTTCTTTGTACTGGACCATGTTGGAAACCCGAGGTATGACTTTTTTCATTCCAACTAGTCTCATTACCCTTATAGGAGCATAAGGATAGATTACACGCAAACCGATCAGTACCATATGAGTAGTCCCCTTTTGACCTCATGATAAACTCGCTACTAGGAAACCATTTAAATATCCAATGTTCCTGCTCATTTGTGATATTGCTAAAGAAACGTACCCAACTTACATCATTTCTAGGTTGAGCAAACATCTCCGGATAAATGTCATTTTTTTGGGGTGATGGTTGGTTATGTAGTTGTTTAGTGGCCTTCACAAAAGCTGTTGACGATACTCGCCCCTCTGAAAGTGTTCCAGAAGCCAGACTTGTAGCAATAAGTTACAACTCTCAAAGTATATGAATCCCTGCTTGCAACGAACTAGAGCGTGATACATCTTAACTAAGATCATAGGGATGATAGTGTAAGTTATTCCCTCGATGTCGTCCATTAAGTTCATGGCGACCATGGCTAAGTGAGTATGAATCCTTCCTCTTTTCATTGGAAATATCAACAATGCCAAGAAGTAGACCTCGAACACATAAACCCAGCGGTGCACCCATCCCAAGGAAGTAATGGATAGTTCATCATGCTGAAGACAATACGACTTGCTATGCCCATAACGTTCATAAAGAAACTCAAAAGGGATGTACAATTTCTTTAGATAGAGATTTATCATTCTTCTTAAAACCCAACATTTTCAAGAAGTCGCAGGGAGTACAATGATCTGGTGCCAATAATCCCGTACTATCTTATGGAAACTTTGTGAAACCTCTTATTTCCTTTAGGAGAGGAGTTATTTTATATTGTAAAATTGGAAAACAACTCTTTTCTCGTCCCATAATATGGTGTCGGCCTCGATCAACTCCCTATTTTCGTCGAACGTTCATCAAAGATATCAAAGATGGAAGGCCACCAAGTACTCTCCTCACATGATTTTTGTCACAAGGTGCAAGGTCTTTCCACTAGTCAATTAGCAAAGGTGGGATATTTTGGACCATACCGAACCTGGGGATTTTGTGCTTCATTTTCTGCAAACAAACAAAGGTTAGCCTTTTCCCCGTCCAGATTTGACTACTTACGCAATAATGATAAACATGTTGGAACATTTTCTCCAAGTAATGCACATAATATGACTGTGTCCATTGGGATTATGGAAATCGCGTCGAACATTGGATAAGGTTCATCTTAGCGAGTTGTTACATTAACAACGCTTCAATTCGTACTATGTTTAGTATGATGTATGTACATTTCAAATTGGAGTAGGATTTCTAGAAGGGTCTAGAATGGTAATCCCAAGTGGACAACTTGAGAGGGAAAGGCACGGGACCGTCGACTACACCGCAGATCGACTAGTCTACAGCAAATAAGCCTTTCCGATTTAAAAAGGGTGATTTTAGGGAAGCGCAGACACTCATCAAGTGGTGTTATGTTGATAATTTGCACGAGTGGAGTATGATGACTAGCATGCTTTATGTAGAAACAATAACACATTGTCAAGTATTTGCATAATAAAAGTATGTGAAAGTAGTAGATAAAGTAGCAAAGGTGAATATGAAAAGAAGTGAAAAGAAAGACAAGAGAAAGAAGTCAATTTAGCTCATGATAACGTAATGAAGCAAGTAGGGAAATAGGGATGGGAGAGTCATGATATAGTTGTCTTAGAAAAAATCAAAGAGATGGAGAGAGGTCGTACTTTTTTGTAGCAATTTAAAACAAATATAGGAGAATAAGGGAATGGATGTGCACGTCATAGCAGTTTAAAGCAAATAAAGGTGAATGAGGAAAGGAATGTGCATGTAATAGCAGTTTCAAGAAAATAAAAGTGAATAAGAGAAGGTATGTGCATATGATAAATAAGAGAAAGTAATCCATATAAGTCAAGTTAATTATGGTAAAAGCCTAAGTATCCTCAGCTTAGTCGCCATGCTGTCGCGCCCTGATTTCTCGCAAATGCGGTTTTTGACATGTGACAACTCTTTTGAAGGAGGCATTAAAAGAGAAGAGCCGTCGCCTAATGATTTTGAGGTGCGTTAGGGAACCCATTTGCAAATAACTCTGTTTGACTAGTCAACACCACCAAAGATCGGGTAAGGGCTTAAATTACCTCAAAGAGAAGGTATAAGGCACTTTTCGAGGTCCACAACTGTGGGTCCCGACCAAACTTTAGACTATGTGGATTATATAGTGAAGCTAGGTGATCAAATGAATAGCAGGGAAGTTTAGAAGTTCTAAGGTCTTATTAAAACATATGAGGATTTATACAAGTCTTAATGACTATGTAGGTACAAACCACATTGATCTATGTTAAGTATGGATAACATGCACATAAATAAAAAAGGGGAGGTCCAAAGTTTTTTAGCATAAAGGATCACCCCGTGCAACATAAATAATACTTTACAACTCGTTTTAGGTAGGGGTTGCTCATATTATTCAGTGGGTATAGACTATCATTTCCTGCTACCCGATTACTATGTAGAAGTTGTTTACTTAAAGGTGTTCTGATACATTTCCAAGTCGTACCCTATGTGTGCACTGCTCGTCCCATGCCTATGGTCCAGGAGGCTTTGGACCTACTATTTGGTAGTTCTAGACTCAACTCAGGCGGACCAAAATGATAATACTAGTCCACAATCAAAAACATATAGGACTGCATATAATTGCAATAAAAGGCTCAAATAGCCTCCACTCATAAACAAGAAAGAACACAAGCTGATTTCTGGTATTAGGCATTAGAACATTTCAAAATTAAGACTTAGAGTCCCTAAGTCCTATAGGCATGATTTCTAACTTTTTTGCGTAATAGGCATGGAAAACTATTAGACACCGGGAATTACCAGATTTGATCCTATAAACATGCTTTCTAGGAAGATAACAATGTTCTATAGGCAATATTTCCAATCAATCGCATAATTAGGCAGTGGAGTCGTTCAAACACACAAGATTAGCAGTGTCAGTCAACATCCTATGGGCAGGATTTCTAAAATTTGACAAATGGACTCGATTTTGTAATACTCTATCCCTATAGACATGCTATCTAAGTGAAGCAATACAAAAGCAACACGAAGTAATTGATTAATTAATTAGAACCCTGTAGTCATGGCATCTAGGTAAGTAAAGGTATTGCATTGTTGCATCCTATATACATGTTATCTAAGAGTGTTGGATAGTAGACATGGAAACAAATGTATCATATTTGAGTATTGAAGTGAAGTGTGTGCGTGATTAAATAGGCATGCTTTCTATTAGTGTACAACACATAAAACAAAATAGCATATACGACATGTTGAACAAAATAGCAAATAGACCACGTAGACCCTATATGAATGTTCACTACTCTTTATGCAAGCATTAGAATGTACCCGATTACCCAATTTCACTGATTTCCCCAACTGTCTAGTTTACAAACTAATACAGCCCAAAATAATGAAAAAGAACCCAAACATAGGTTAATTAGGGCAAAACCCGAACCCTAACATAAGTTAATTAGGGCAAATACCACAAAGTACTGGATTTGAAAAAGAAAATATATAAGTCCAAAAAATAGAGCAAAGTAATACGATCGGTAACACAGAAAGTACCCAAAGTCGAAGCAAATGTTGGAAAAATTAGTGTATCACATAAAATCAACTAAGGTTTAAGTATTTTGCACAAATCAGTCACGAAGACAAAACACCAATTAATCAAACACTTAGGAATCAGAAACATTTTTGAAAAACAACTTGGGAGGAACCCTAGTTTAGGAAAAGTCGGAACAATCAGTTAAAACTAGAAATTTTCAAAGGAAAACATGTAATAGTGCTCGATTCATCTCAGATCTATACAGATTTGAGAAGGATCGATAGTATAAGACTAGGGTTTTTATAAAAGTAGAAGAGATGAGAGAATAGGTCAAGAAACCATAGATTCGTAACAAAACAAGAGGAAATTCTTACTCACAATTGAAAAATAACATGAGACAAGATAATAAGCAAAGTTTCGAACTAGAACCGGTTGGGTTCCTTGAGATCTTCTCAAGGATCTAAGAAGTCAAAGAGCCATGGCATGTAGAAGGTCAGGACTGGCCGAAAATGACATGGAAGCATCACAAGGTTGAGATATACGCCGGTGACGGCGTTTTGACTAGGGTTAGGTCGAGAGAGTTGAGAGAATAGGGAGGTGATGACGGCGGGTGAGAGGGAGAGAATGAGAGGGTTTGGAGGGTTAGGTCTAGGTTTAATTATGGAAGGGTGAATATGGACCGTTGATATGGACGATCAACGGTCATGATTGAATGAGGGTACTGGGTCGGGCAGGTGCGTATTTGGGTCTAAGGAAATTGGGATAATTTTAAAAGGGTTTTGGGCTGGTTTGAAAGGTTAAGTCAGAAAACAAAAGGGGACATTTATTAAATACCCAAGTAATTGAATAAAATTAATTTATAAAGTAATTAACAAATTGTAAAAATAATTTTCATGCATAGAAATATTTTAAAATAATTATTCAATATTCCAAAAATACAACGAGCCATTTTCTGGTAAAATAACATAATAATGTATGCATAGGCTATACTTGAAAAGTTATTGCAATTATAACCAAAAGGTGTAAATCTGGCCATTTGTGAAATAATTTGAACTTAATATGAACATAAAATAGCAAAATTAAATCATGGAATTCTATAAAGTCATGGATGCGATTTTGTAATTATTTATATAAATAAAATACTGCGATAAATTAATTTTAAAATGTAGAAATTATGGAAAAATATCAATTAATGTTAATGCATAGTATTGAAGGTATATATGCATAAAAAATATTATAGGGAAAGATTGGGTATCAACAGCCCTCTTTACCCGGGAAGGATGAATGAGTTGTCGGATAAAGATATGATGGCCAATTTTGATCGAGCGAAATGGTTTGAGTGATTTAGGCCGCACTCTTGTTTCTGAGCTGCCTACATACCTTTGGTTTTACAGGAATCAGGTCGTGTGTAGTTCTGGATGCATCGGAAGAATATACCGATGAAGTCATCATAAGAACGAACACGAGGTTTTGGAATGGATGAAAAAATGGTTATGGTGGGCGGTCAGGTTTGATATAGTTGAAGGAATCAGAGCGGGATTGCTCCTGTTGGGGTAGCGGTTGCTTATCGGGTCACCTGCAAATAAAGAGATGCTACAAGCATATATTTTTGCGGAAATTTAAACATGATGCAGATTCCCTTTAGACTATGAGAATTGTCCTCGGACGGTTAAGGATGACGTCCTTAGACCATGATGTCCCGGGCCATGAATTGTTCAGTGAGGGATTCACAGGACATGAAATGATGTTCTCGGGCCATAAAAATAGTACCTCCGAACCATGACGCCTTTGAATAATGATATGCAAATTTGAGAGATCCTTAGGCCATGGCATGGTGTCTTCTGGCTATGAGGATGATACTTTTAGACTATGAAGCCTTTGGACAAGTTGGCGATATTTCAGCCCATGAGATACTATAACATGATGCTAAATCCAGCAAGACAAAGCTTAGTCTTGTAAAGTTGAGGGAAAAGCTTAGCCCAAAAAGAGAGCAAAATAGATAGTTTCGGAGAGACAGCGCTTAGTCTCGGCCAAAAATGCAAATATGAGGCAGAGCTTAGCCTCATGCAAGATGCGGGACAGAGCTTAGTCTCATGCAGATGGAAGGCAGAGCTTAGCCTTATGCAAATATGGAGCCAGGGCTTGGCCTCATGCATATAGGGAGACAGAGCTTAGTCTCAAGCAAGATGCGGGACAGGGCTTAGTCCCATGCAAGTGAAAGGCAGAGCTTAGCCTTATGCAAATATGGAGGCAGGGCTTAGACTCATGCAAGTATGGAGGTAGATCTTAACCTTAACAAGATGCGGGCAGGGCTTAGTCCCATTCAAATGAAAGGAAAAGCTTAGCCTTATGCAGATATGGAGGCATGGTTTAGACTCATGCAAGATGGAGGCAGGTCTTAGCCTCATACAGATGGAGGTAGAGCATAACCTCATGCAGGATGCGGGATAGGCTTAGTCCCATGTAGATGAAGGCAATGCTTAGCCTTATGCAAATATAGAGGCAGGGATTAGCCGCATGCAAGTGTTGAGGTAGAGCTTAACCTCATGCAAGATGGAGTCAGGGCTTAGCCTCATGCAAGAATGGAGGTAGAGCTTAACCTCATGTAAGATAGAGGCAGGGCTTAACCTCATGCAGATGGAGGTAGAGCTTAACCTCATGCAGGATGCGGGATAGGCTTAGTCCCATTTAGATGAAGGCAATGTTTAGCCTTATGCAAATATAGAGGCAGGGATTAGCCGCATGCAAGTATTGAGGTAGAGCTTAACCTCATGCAAGATGGAGGCAGGGCTTAGCCTCATGCAAGAATGGAGGTAGAGCTTAACCTCATGTAAGATAGAGGCAGGGCTTAACCTCATGCAGATGGAGGTAGAGCTTAACCTCATGCAGGGTGCGGGACAGGGCTTAGTCCCATGCAGATGAAGGCAATGCTTAGCCTTATGCAAATATGGAGGCAGGGCCTAGCCTCATGAAGATGCGGGACAGGGCTTAGTCCCCTACAAGAAGTAGAATAAATAGCGGATGATAGCAGGGTTTTCTTAGCTGGTAGTAGATTTCAGTATCGCGGTTGTTATGAAGATTGTGATTTCGAGGCATGCATATCCTTTGTTCGTGCGTCCAAAGAAAAATTGTGAGTTCTGCAAGGGG
>ML284210.1:39703-63961 GCA_005239495.1 Nicotiana undulata
GGATTGGTTTGTGCCTTTGTCAGTTTGCTTGAATTTCTTTGCTCGGTCTGAAAATCCTGCTCAAATCATTTGGGGGTAGCGTTTGCTAAACAAGGTTATTTTGCAAGCAAGCATGCATGGTTTTCAAAGACATAGTAAATAATTTTCTAAGAAATTGGTTAGATGAACCGATGACTGTGACACTATCCGAGACGTTGCGACCTCTCCTGCTCTAGAATTTTTAGGGTTCTCCTCAATATTCTTCCCCAGTTAGCGGGACAAACATTTTTTACTGTTGTACACGCTGCGATCGGCTAAACTTGCTTCAAAATTTTGAGGGTCTTCCTCAAAATTCTGCACCAGCTTCTGATTATGGGAAAAATAGGATTTTTATTAAATTGTAACCGAAACCACATGGTTGCTTACGTATCCCCTCTTAAACGGAAATCAGGTTGAGCGTAGTTCAATTTACATCATTTGCGGAAAACATAAATAGTTACACGTAATATCGCTTGACTGCATCTGAATTTATTGGTTTTAGCCAGAATTCTCCGTCCATTTCTGCGAGTATTATGGCTCCTACTGTCAATATCCTTTGAACAATGTAAGGACCTTGCCAGTTGGGAGAGAATTTCCCTTTGGCTTCAACCTAATGCAGAAAGATCTTTTTCAACACCAGCTGCCCCAATGTGAACTGTCTTGGCTAGACTCTTTTGTTGAAGGCTCTGGACATCCTGTTCGGGTAAAGTTACCAATGACACATTGCATTCATCCTTTTTCAGTCTATGAGGGATAGTTGTTCATAACGTCTTTTTACCCATTATGCATCGCTGAGCTCAGCTTCTTGTATAATCCTCAAGGAAGGAATCTCCACTTCAGCAAGAATAACAGCTTTAGTACCATAAACCAGTAAATAGGGAGTTTTCCCAGTTGATGTGCAGACTGTGGTACAGTATCCCAATAAAGCGAATGGCAGCTTCTCGCGCCACTTTTTGTGCTTTTCTACCATATTTCTCAGCATTTTCTTGATGTTCTTGTTGGCAGCTTCTACAACTCCGTTCATCTTAGTTGTGTATGCGGTGGAATTTTTGTGCTTGATTTTGAAATTCTCACACATGGCCTTCATCAAACCACCGTTGAGATTGGAGGCATTGTTAGTGATGATTGATTCTTGGACTCCGAACCGACAAACAATCCAGTCGCGGACAAAGTTTGCCATGACTTTCTTAGTCACTGCCTTGTAAGATGTTGCTTCGACCCATTTGGTGAAGTAATCAATAGATACCAAGATGAATTGGTGCCCATTTGAGGCGGTGGGCTCGATTGGACCAATGACATACATCCCCCAAAGGACGAATGTCCAAGGCGAGCTAGTTGCATTGAGCTCATTTGGCGGCACTTTTATCATATCTGCGTGTACCTGACATTGGTAGCATTTCCGAACATACTAGATGCAATTAGTCTTCATGGTCATCGAGAAATAACCGGCCCTAAGTATCTTCTTGGCTAAGACAAATCCGTTCATATGCGGGCCACAAGTCCCAGCATGTATCTCATCAAGTAGTTTAGAAGATTCCTTTGCGTCGACACACCTCAATAGCCCCAAATTAGGAGTTCTTTTGTAAAGGGTTCCTCCGTTGTGGAAGAAACTATTGCACAACCTCCGAAGCGTATGTTTCTGAGTATTGCTTGCATGTTCCGAGTACCCTCCTTTTGCCAAATATTCTTTGATATCATGGAACCAAGGCTTCCCGTCTGTTTCTTCTTCCAATTGGGCACAATATGCTTGTTTGCTATGGATCCTTACTGGGATAGGATCAATGAAGTTCTTGTCTGGATATTGTATCATGGATGAAAAAGTAGCTAGTGCATCGGCAAACTCGTTCTGAATTCTGGGAACATGCTGAAATTCTATCTTCATGAACCTTCTTCTCAATTCCTGCACATGGTGCAGATATGGAAATATCTTGGAATTCTTAGTGGCCCATTCTTCTTGCACCTAGTGCAGAAGAAAATATGAATCACCGATTACTAGCAGTTCTTGAATATTCGTGTCGATGGCCATGTTGAGTCCTAGTATGCAATCTTCATACTCCGTCATGTTGTTGGTGCAGGGAAATCTGAGGCTAGCAAATCCGGATAATGTTGGCCAATTTATGATACCAAGACATCTCCAATGATGACTCCTTCAAAATTTGCCGCTCCGTAAAAAAGAATATCCTCCAACCGTCATAGGACTCAACAATGTCTTATCCTATGAATAGTACCTCTTCATCCGGAAAATACATTTTCAGGGGTTCGTATTCTCCTTCCACATGGTTTTTAGCAAGATGATCCACTAGTGCCTGTCGCTTGGATGTCTTCTGAGTTACGTAGACAATGTCGAATTCACTCAAGAGGATTTGCCACTTAGACAGCTTGCCGGTGGGCATGGGTTTCTGAAAGATATATTTCAAGGGATCCATCCTTGATATGAGGTATGCTGTGTAGGCACAGAAGTAATGCCTCAACTTCTGAGCTATCCAGGTCAGAGCGCAATAGGTACGTTCCAATAGAGAGTGTCGCGCTTCATATGGAGTGAACTTCTTACTCAAGTAATAGATAGCTTGTTCCTTTCTCCCTGTCTCGTCGTGCTGCCCTAGAACGCAGCCGAAGGCTCCATCTAGTACTGCAAGGTAGAGTAGCAAGGGTCTACCTGGATCTGGCAGGACCAAGATTGGTGGCATTGATAACTACTCCTTAATCTTGTCGAAAGACTTTTGGCAATCTTCGGTCCAACTAGTCGCAACATCTTTCTTCAACATCTTGAAAATTAACTCACATATGACTGTGGACTGGGCTATGAACTGGATGATGTAGTTTAGTCGTCCTAGGAAACTCATTACATATTTCTTACTCTTTGGCGGTGGCAGCTCCTGGATGGCTTTGACTTTTGATGGATCCAATTCTATCCCTCTACGGCTGACGATGAACCCAAGTAATTTTCCGGCAGGAACCCCGAATGCACATTTTGCGAGATTTAATTTCAAGTTGTACTTCCACAGTCTGTCGAATAAATTCCTCAAATATGCTATATGATCTATGGCTTTCTTGGATTTGATTATGACGTCGTCCACATATACCTCGATCACCTTATGTATGATGTCATGAAAGATGGTAGTCATAGACCTCATGTAGGTGGCCCTAGCATTCTTTCGTCTAAACGACATCATCTTGTAGCAGTATACCCCCCAAGGTGTAATGAAAGCTATTTTCTCAATGTCCTCTTCGTCCATCCAAATTTATGGTAACCGGCGAAACAATCCACAAATGACTGGAGTTCATGTTTTGCATAATTGTCGATCAAGATGTTTATATTTGGAAGCGGGAAATCATCCTTTGAGCTAGCTCGATTGAGATCCCGATAATCGACACAAACCCTGACCTTCCCATCCTTCTTTGGAACTGGCACGATGTTGGCCATCCAAGTTGTTTTTTCAACCACTTTGAGGACCTTGGCGTTGATCTTCTTAGTAAACTCCTCCATAATTTTAAGACTCATATCAGGCTTGAATTTTTGAGCTTCCGCTTCACTGGTGGACACATTGGGTTTGTGGACAACTTGTGAGCCACAATGGATGTACTTAACCCGGTCATATCATCGTATAACCATGCACAGATGTCCTCATAATCTTTCAAGAATTGTGTGTATTCTTCTTTTCCTGATGGCGACAAGTGGATGCTGATGCGGGTCTCCTTGATAGTTTCAGAATCTCCTAAGTTGATTATTTTTGTTTCGTCCAGATTGGATTTAGGCTTCTTCTCAAAGTCTTCTACTTCTCTGATGATTTCCTCGGGTATAACATCTTCTTCCTCTGAATCACTATCCTTTTGTTGCGTTGTCTTATTACATGTCACAATTGTCAGTTCATCAAGATAGGAAACAGTAATGTTGTATAGATAAAAATATGAGTGGAAAATGGTAATAATAAATATTGATTCATTGAAGCATAAAAGAAATTTTCAATAATTTAAACAATGTTTTGGAATACTGGTGATTTTATTTAAAACAAATGCAAAAGAGGAAATCTTTTTCTTAAGAAACAAAATAAATAATGTTGTTCAGCCTTGCTACCCCGGGACTCGTCGGGCTCTGGATGGTCTGACAGTCCAATTCCTGAGGAATGATCCTTTCTCCATAGCTCGGATGGTAGGGCCTTCCTCCTCCTCATCCTCAATAATTACACGACATTCCATGTCCTCGTCTTCCAAGAACAGGTTCCTTAAGGCTGCCAGTGGTTCCTCCTCCTCTGATCCCCATATGACGTCGTCCTGTTGGAAGGTCTGATTCAAATGTGGTACAGGCTGCTAAAGTGTATAGTAAGGAACGTGCCATGGTGGTAACCCGTCGTTGTATTCTTGCCACGTATATTGTTATCCCAGACAAAAAGTAGTGCCATGCCGCTTCAGCTGTATTGGCTTGCAGATGCCCTGAATATTTTTGCCGAGAGCCTTGCCAGGCTCATACCCACTCCAATTCATCATTCTTGCTATGTTGCTATCCCACCACTTATATTTGTTGATTGCATTGACCCTCTCGATATAATGATACGTCTCTCCATCAAGTCTTCTTACATTCTCAACCACCAGAATAGTCTGACGGTTGTAGATGGGGTTTCTCCTATCTCCATGGATAATCACCTCTTGCTGATTCCTCTCAAACTTTACTGCCTGATGCAAAGTTGATGCCTTAGCCCCAGGAGTGTGTATCCAGGTTCGTCCCAACCACAGGTTGTAGGATGCAGATATGTCCAACATCTGAAAATTGACGTCAAACCATGTAGTCCCCATCTGCAGACAGAGATTGATCTCCTTGATGGTAGCCCTCTAAGACCCGTCAAATGCCTTCACATTCATGGTCCCTTCTTGTATCTCGTATAGGCCTTTGACCAACCTCTTCAGTGTTGTCAATGGGAAAATAATGAAACTAGATCCTCCGTCAATCAGGACCCTGGTAATTTAGTAGTCTTTGCATTGCATTGTTATATGCATTGCCTTATTGTGACTCAAACCCTCAGGTGGCAACTCATCCTCATGGAAAGTGATACTGTGACTTTCCAGTACCTGCCCCATCATTTTAGCCATTTCTCCGCTCGTGATGTTGTTGGGAACATATGCTTTGTTCAATAATTTCATCAGAGCGCTCTTGTGTGCTTTGAATTCTGCAGCAGCGACTAGATAGATATCTGAGCAGGAGTCTTGTTCAGATGATCGATGACTGAGTACTCCCTTGCCCATACTTTCCTCCAGAGGTCATCTGGACCTGTTTCAATAACGCGAGGTCTGTTAGAGGCATGTTTGCTTGTAACGAGCCGACCGGTTGTTTTAAGCTCTAGAGCTTCGTTCAGCAATTTGAGATCATCAATCGCTTCATTTTAGGTATTATGACTCGTAATCAAGATCTGAAGGTTCCAGCAGGTTCGTATGATGATTTCGGACTTGGGCGTATGTCCTGATCGGGTTTTGGATGACCCAGGAGCGTTTCACATATATTGCGGAAGATAGAATTTTAGAAGAAATTTCATAAGTTTGGGTTGGAAGGCATTTCAGTGTTATAGATGTCCATTTGGGATTTCAAGTTTGGGAATAGCTCCGTATGGTGATTCTGGAGTTGGGAGCGCGATTGAAAGTGAATTCAGATGTCCGGAGGTCATTTTGAAGTCGTTTGGCTAAAGATAGAAATTTGAAGGATTTTAAAGAATCCGCCCGGAAGTGGAATTTTTGATATCGGGGTTGGAATGCGATTCCGGAAGTAGGAGCAGGTCCGTAATGTCGAATATGACTTGCTCGCAAAATTTGGTGTCATTCCGAGTAGTATAGGTCGGTTCGACGCATTATTGACGAATTGAAGAACTCAAAGTTCTTAAGTTTGATTCTAGGGATTTTGAGGTGTGATTCTGAGTTTTTTGCGTTGTTTTGGGTGTTCCAAAAGGCTCGAGCAAGTCCGTGTGATGATTTGGGACTTGTTGGAACGTTCGATTTGAAGTTCCGAGGGCTCGGGTGAGTTCCGGGTAGGTCCCGGGATGTCTTTAAGCTAAAATATAGTTGTTGCAGGTCAGAGGTGTCAAATCTCTGAACCCACCACCGCGGTCCGCGGTCCTTTTTGTGTTGGCCGCGGTGGGGGGCTTCGCGGCCGCGGTCGTGTTTTCACTATCCGCGGTGGAGGAGCTGGGCCACTCGTCCGACTTCAGAGGCCTATATCTTTTGATCCACAAGGAATGTTGAGATGATTCAAAAACGAAAGTTGTAGCGATGATTCCCAAAATACTAAAGCATGTCAGTGCATTCATTTTTCTTGGTTTTCTTCAGCTTTTCTTGACTTTGCTAGCGCGGCCGCGGTCCCTTTTTTGCTGACCGCGATGGGGGGCCTGAGAGGGGGTATAAATAAGTGGGATTGTCAGTTATTTTTCATTTTTCAAGACCCCAAAGACATAAGAGACGATTTTGCAAACACCCTTTCTTCTCCAAAATGTTGGTAAGTGATTTCTAACTCATTTTCTTCACTCCTTAACTTCTTTTTACAAGATTTCATCCTAGAAACTAGGGTTTTCATTGTGGAATTGGGAATTTTGAGTAAAACCTGAAAATATTGAAATTTGGGGATTTAGACCACAAATGGAGGTTGGATTCCAAAACAATTTATATATTCGGGCTCGGGGGCGAATGGGTAGTCGGGTTTTGGTTCGAATTTTGGGTTTGGACCGAGCGGGCCCGGGTTCGATTTTTGACTTTTGGGGAAAGACTTTAGAAAACTCGCTTCCATGCATTAGAATTGGTTCATTTAGCATTTATCGATATAATTAAGTAACTTGTGGCTAGTTATGAGTCCTTGGGAGGCGAGTTTGGAGTTTCGGGCGCATTCTCGGCCTAGAAAGTAGGTTCGACACAAGGTGAGTCTCCTTTCTAAACTTGTAAGAGGGAATTAAGCCCCTGGATTATTTAAATGCTATGTGTACTTGTTTGGGGGCTACTTACGCACCAAGTGACAAGAGTCCGTACGTGGCTTCTATTATTGTTATTTTCGGATAGTTAGGCCCACAGCATGCCTTATATTTTCCTTGAAATGACCTATGTGTTATGAACACCTGTTGTGCGTAGTAGTTTTTTCTCTAATACTTTGTGGCATTTGACTTGAAAAGTATTCGTACCATCTATGGGATCGAGTCAGACGCCACGACGGATTTGAAGGTAATTGTACATATATGGGATCGGGCCGTACGCCACGGCGGATTTGAGAGGTATTTATATATATATATATATATATATATATATGGGATCAGTCCATACGCCACGGCGGATTTGAAAGGTATTTATATATATATATGGGATCGGGTCGTACGCCACAGTGGATTGGGAGAGTACTTGTAATATATATATATATATATATATATATGGGATCAAGCCGTACGCCATGGCGGATTGAAAGATATTGGCTTGATAGATACTTGGAAAAACAGAAAGTGTACATTGTTGTGTAATTTCAGTAGCTACTTGGATTTCTGTACTTGTTATGTATTTGTTGCTCACTGCCTTACCTGCCTACTGTATTTCATTATATCCTCTTTTATATTATTATTGTTGGACCTTAGTGAGTGTCAAGTCGACCTCTCGTCACTACTTCTTCGAGATTAGACGGGATACTCACTAGGTACATATATATATTTATGTACTCATACTACACTTGCTGTGCATTTGTTGCACAGGTATATTCATAGCAATGTGACTGACTTGGAGACTTAGACGAGCTGCATCACCCAGAGATTACCCGCAGCCGGCAGAGTCTTCCTCATATGTATTTGTACTTTATTTTCAAAATCTCTTGTCAAATTTGTATTCAGACAAGGTTTGTAGTAATTGTATAAGTTATTAGAATTTTGCTCATGTACTTGTGTCACCGCGTTTTGGGAGGTGTTTGGGGTGTATTTTGCTAAATGACCGTTATTTCTATTAAATGGATTTCATCTAGTTATTATGTATTAAAGTGAAAGGTAACAATTTTAAAAATACCGAGACAGGAATTTATTTTAAATTAACTAAGGTTTTGCTTGCTTGGCAGTGGTGTCCGGCACCATCACGACCTTATGGATTTTGGGTCGTGACAACATGATATCAGAGCTCTAGGTTCCCTTAGGTTTCACGAACCATGAGCAAGTCTAGTAGAGTCTTGCGGATCGGTACGAAGACGTCTATACTTATCTTCGAGAGGCTACAGGGCTGTTAGGAGTACTTCCCTTCTTGATTTCTCATCGTGCGATTTGATTCCATTGAGGCTTATGCCTATGTTTTTTCCTACTCAATCTTACGCGTAGCGAAGCGCTTGGTGTGAATCAGGAATTTGAGAAATTGATATGGTGCTATGGATAGGGTGTGTAATGTTTTCCATGCTTAATTAGTTGAGGCTTTTGTTGTAGCCCTGCAGAAGGATAATATATTGTTCCAGCCAGTAGCTGTGATTCTGAGAACTTTGAGGTTATGCTCAGGTTGTGATAATGCTTACGACTGGTTAACTCGCGATGTCGATATGATGGAATAATGCTTGCCCATATGTTGGGGTGATGAATGGCTTGAAGGGAGATCTTCCTAGAGCGTGATTTTGAGATTTATGGTAGACCATTACAAATAATGGCAAGAGAAGCTACCATTTTCTTTGCTCGGGTATCGCATCACCTTCAAACATCAACTGGGAAACCCCCTATCTATTGGTTTACGGTACTGAAGTCGTTATTCCCGCCAAAGTGGAAATCCCTTCCTTAAGAATCATACAAGAAGCTGAGCTCAGCGACGCGGAATGGGTACGAATCTGGTATGAACAACTAACTCTCATTGAAACAAAAAGAATGAATGCGGTATGTCACGGTCAAATCTACCAGAATAGAATGGCAAGAGAAAGGTCAGGTCGAGGCAACTCATGTCGGGGCAGTTGGAACTAAAGTGAATCTTCTCACATCAAGGTAAAGCAAAGGGAAAATTCTCACCAAACTAGCAAGGCCCTTACATGGTTCACTGGGTATTAATGGGAAAAGCACTTATACTTGTAGAAATTGATGGAAAGATTTGGCCAAAACCTATCAATTCGGACGTAGTCAAGAGATACTATGTTTAAGATTATGTTTGTACTTTCTATTTGATGTACTGAACTACGCTTGACCTGATTGCCGTTTAAGAGGTGATATGTAGGACTGTGGGTCCGGTGACTTCATAATAAAATCTTTATTTCCCATATGGTTAGAAACTGGGGCAAGGTCTCAAGTTTTCCCGATCTTATCATGTTTGGAACCGACAAATAATGTATTGCCAGAAGTATGCATTTAAACTAGGGAAGCATTTTGAGGAGGATCCTCAAAATTCTGAATCAAGGAGGTTGCAATAACTCAAAATGAGTCACAACCATCAGTTCATCAAAATTATTTGATCTCGTGCATTATCACATATTTCAAACAACCACATTTTTATAAATAATTTGTCAAATTCATGCACGTTTCTTGAAAATTTTGTTTCTATAGCAGCCTGATGTTACCCAGGGTGACTCAAGAAGGGCCTCAAGACAAGAGTAAAGGCGGAGCAAGAAATTGAGAGCACGAATCAATCTTCCCCCTCGCAAAAACTCACGATTTTTTTTTGGACGTAGGCACAGTGAACATAACAGGAACATTCACAAACACATACACTTAGCAAGATCACTATCTTCACACCAACAAGAATCGCCGAACTCAAATACATCAAGCTAAGAAATGCTTTACTCTCTTGCAGTTATTCATTGCTTTTCTTGCATATGTTTAAGCACTTCCCTCATCATCGCATAGGGCTAAACACTGCCTTCTTTGCATGAGACAAAGCATTGCATGAAGCTAAGAACTACCTCCTTATTTCATAACGTTAAGCACTGCTTTTTCCTTTGTATGAGACAAGAATTGTCTCCATACCTTGCACGAGGCTAAGCACTGCCTCCATATTGCATAAGGATAAGCACATCCTTTTCTCTGCATGAGACTAAACACTGTCTTTAATCCTTGTGTGACGTTAAGAACTACCTCCATTATTGTATAAGGCTAATGATGCCTTCTTTTGCATGAGACTAAGCTTTGTCTCCATTACATTGCATGAGGCTAAGCACTGCCTCCATTATTGCATAAGACTAACCGCTGCCTTCCTTTGCATGAGACTAAGCATTGTCTTTATTATATTGCATGAGGGTAAGCATTGCCTCCATTATTGCATAAGGCTAAGCATTGTTTTCCCCTGCACATGGCTAAGCACTGCCCCCATTATATTGCATGAGACTAAGTGTTGTCTCCATCATTTTAATAAGGACAAGATTGCCTTGTCTCGTTCTCACATATGACTAAGCATCACATGTTCCCTTTGTCAAACAATCAATATCAATGAATCCACGCATTTCATGGGCTTAAACATCGCCACATTGTCCTAAGGCGTCATAGTTTGAAGGCAACATCCTCATAGACTAAGGACATCATGCCATGGCTGAAGGATCTCTCGAAATTACGTATCATTATTCAAAGGCGCCATAGTAGAAAGGCACCATCCTCATGGTCCGAGGACACTATTTCATGGCCTTCGAATCCCTTATCATACACTTCATGATCTAAGATATCATGGTCTAAGGACATCATCCTCATCGTCCGAAGGCAACCTTCATGGTCTAAAGGGATTTTGCATCATGTTTAAGTTTTCGCAATAACCTATATATATTCGCGTGCATCGTGTTTTAAGTTTTGCAGGTAACTCAGAAGGTAACCGTTCTACAAATAGGAGCAATTCTCGCTCCAGTTTCCATTCTCAGCGTTCGCATCCTTGACTATGTCAAACGTAACCGAAGACCAGTAATTGATTACCTTTTGTCCCATAACCGCTCAAATACTTACCATATATATTCATAACATTCATAATCACATTCATAGCTCCACATGAAATCATCCGCTACTCATGACAACATCTCATCCAAAAGATCCTTTCCGAAACATACGACAACTCTTATAACAACTCCATCAGCCTCGTTCACTGTTTGGTCCAGAACTACACGCGGCATGATTCATGTAATACCAGGAATATGTAGGCAACTCAAGCACCGGGGTTCGGCCCTCATTTGTTTCAAATATATCATTCATCACTCACTCCGGACAAAATTGATCATCATTGTTTTATCCGATAACTCTTTCCTCAGTTCCAATAAAGAGGGGCAGTTGTTGATACCCAATTTTGCCCTCATATTTTTAAGATAGTATATATATATTTTATAAATATCATTTTGCATCATTAATTGATTTACAAGAGTTATAAAAGTATTTTCTATAATTTTTAAAGCTTTAAAATGGATTTTCTTGCATTTTAAATACTTGAATATGAATTAATTATCCCTTTAAATTATTTTGTGATGACTTAATCGTCCAAATTTATTACTTTCTCCCACATATGTGTTTTATAATTTTTAATTCATTTGCATATAATTATATTTGTATTTTTTGAGCTATCTACATAATTTTGCAATAATAGCCTATATTATATGCATAACATTTTATTAAATTATTTGTGCCAAAATAGCATTTTATACTTTTATAATGTCAAGCTATTATTTTCAATCATTTTACTGCCAAAGTAATATTTTTATTATTTATAAATTACTTTTTATAAATTATTTTAAACAAATTTTGCATATTTAACTTACAGCTCAATACAGGGCTAATTACGGACAAAACTACAGGCCCAAACACTTAGCCCATTCATTTTTCTTCAGCAACTCAATCAAACGACCCTTTTTAAAACTCGGTCGCGACCCTTTTATTCAAGCCGCCCCACCTTCCTTTTAATCTTGGTCGTTGATCTCAAATGATCAACGACCCGAAATAAAATCCTCACTCTCTTTATATCCCTACCCCAAACCCTAGACACCATTTTTTTCCCAGACGTCCTTAGACGCTCTCATTTTCTACGAACCCTAGCTGTCTTATCCCCAAAAATCTCTCAGAATCCGGTTATACTATGGAGTCCTACGACATCCTTACCTTATTTACACTACTCTACTACTCAATCACTCTTGATGTTACTTATTACTCGCTTATTCTTGGCAAATACTTGGGCATGGGTTACGCACAATCGTCCTCAATCTTCGAGACTTAGACGATATTTCGTCTATATACACTTACCACCAGACCATATGGGTTTGATTTAGTGAGATTTTTTACCATTTTTGTTCTTCATTTTAAATTAGGTTTTTGCCTATTTTTCACACCCCGAGCCTGGGGGCGAGACCGGAACCCGGTGTCGTACCTATCCTTGTGGACCACTTACGACTAAGAGGCTCTGAACATGTAACGTCATACTCTGGCCATGGGCTGCATTACAAGATAATGTGCGAAGAAAAATATAAAACTAAATAGAGGCTAACGCTAACTAAATGTCAACATAAAGCTGGACTAGCAAGGTCGTCATAACTACTATAACTGACAAGCCAACAAAACATACATACAGGTCCTACAAGCCCAACATACTGCACTAACTGACAAGATATGTCTACAAGCCTCTACAGCTGGATGTACTATGATCGGAACAGGGCCCCCACCTACCCTTAACCTATATACATATATATATACAGGATGTACAAAAAACTCTAGACCCGACAACTCCAAAGGACGTGGAGCTTACCGATAAAGCAGAACTCGGGCAACACCTACTAAGGAGGTCTACCCGTCTGTCTGTCTGAACCTGCACGCATGAAATGCAGTGCCCCCCGAAAGGGACGTGAGTACGAAATAATGTACCGAGTATGTAAGGCAATATACTGAAAGCTAAAATTGAACTGATAATATAATAACAGAAAGCAACTGGGAGTCAAAGAAAATCTGATGGACGGACTCTCAATGTAGTAAGTAAAATAGTTGTCCGGCCTTATAAGGCTCGATATATATATATATATATATATATATATATATATATGTAATTGATCTGCCGTAGTAGACTCGCTCATAGACGCTCGACCATACTAGGCTCTGTATCTCAGCCAACTGGGTTCGCTCATTTGCGCTCGGCCATAGTAGGATCGGTATATAACTTACCATCTGATCAGAGGTTTCCCAATAAAGGTCTACACATCGATTATAGCTCGATGTTAATGAAAATATATATTTGTGTATACATATATATATATATATATATATATATATATATATATATATATTTGTAACTGCTCTGTCGTAGTAGACTCGCTCATAGGCTCTCGGCCATACTAGGCTCTGTATCTCGGACAACTAGGCTCGCTCATATGCGCTCGGCCATAGTAGGCTCGGTATATAACTTACCATCTGATCAAAGGTTGCCCAATAAAGGTCTGCACATCGATTATAGCTCGATGTTAATGAAAATATTGTAATACTGTATATATAGATTATCTGCTCTCATGACTGGAAAAAAGAAATACTCAATTGAATATAAAGTCCCGATAAGGAGAATATTGTAACTTACAAGACTGGGAAAATATACATAAATTACGGGATATGAATTTTTCTCTATGCCTCATTATCAAATTCGTGTAATTAAGAGATCATGCCAAAATAAAGAAAGGGATTAGCCTTAACATACCTAGAGTATGGAATAATTCGTATGATTTTCTTGAAAAAGGTAGCACCTACTCCCTTAGAATCGCAGAGTCTTACGTTGCTAATGTGTAAATAATTCTCGTTGGAATTGTTGAAAGTTGTAGGAATCACGTTGCTTAGAATCTGATTTGAAGTGTTTGAAAATGAGAAATTGAAAACTTATCAGAATGGCCAACGTTAGTGTCTTTGATATGGAAAATATTGGAATGAAATGAATGTGTAGGGAATTTTGGAATCTCATCGTTGAGAATGAAATGTTACTTGTAGTTAAAATCCTAAATGAAGTGTCTTGAAATCCGTACATTAGGTTTTCACCTAATCCCAAATGACCCTTAGTCATTTGTTTGGTTATCTCCTTGCTGCCATGTGGGGGTGGGGGTGGGAAATATTTATTTTTATCCACTTATTAGGTAATTAAGCAATATCCCATTACCCAGTAATTAACCAATTACCCCCATAATTAAGAATTATCTCAAATTACTTAAAATTCTATTCATTTTTAATATACTTTATACGTCGTACTATCACGGTCATATGATACCTCGTATGGTACTAGTCCATAAATATCGGTATTTTATCCCAAATCGACAACCTTCAACGAAACTCATTTTCTTTAATTCGGGTACCCTTTATCCTTCATGGTACTTACTTATCGCTTGTTATAAATAGCATAAATATGCTAACCTCAAGATAATCCCATCCCCGATTCTATGTCAGTTAATTGAAGACGAAAGTTTAACGTATGAGAAACGCGAGATGTACCATCATTCCCCCCTTAAAAACATTCGTCCTCGAATGTTTACTCTTACCTTGGAATATTTTTTTTCCAGAGTCTCCTCCGTACACTAAGCTAAAACCATCATGTGCGCAGGCAGAAAACATACTTTACATGCCACACTTGGCCTCAACTAGTTGTCTATTATGAATTCAGAACGTAAAAAAAACAAGAGCTTACCTGAGGACCTACTGGCCTGAAGAGGGTTGTGCTGCGGTATCCCATCTAGAGCCATATCCCGATTTGAAATAGGTGCGGGTATTTAGACCTTATTTCTTACTGCGCTTCCCGCGTCATCTCTTCCACATTCTTGCTTCTCCATAAGACCTTCACAGATGCTACCTCCTTATTTTGTAGCTTGCGGATTTGTCGGTCTAGGATGGCAACCGGAACATCCTTGTATGACAAGTCCTCTGTACTACGTACGTCATTCGTGGGCACCACTCGGGTAGGATCGCGAATGCATTTCCATAACATAGATACGTGAAAAACCAGATGGACAAACTCCAATTCCATGGGCAATTCTAACTCATAAGCTACTTCGCCCACGCTCCAGATGATCATATATGTCCCAATATACCGTGGTCTAAGTTTGCCTTCCTTTCCAAACCTCAACACACCCTTCATAGGTGACACCTTTAAGAATACCGAGGCATTAATCCCGAACTCTAAATCTCGCCACCGCATGTCAGAATATGACTTCCGACGACTTTGAGTTGTCAACAGTCACTCCCGGATAAGCTTTACTTTTTCTATGGCTTGTTGAACCAGGTCAGGCCCATGTAACCCAAATCCTCCAACATCAAACCACCCTATAGGAGATCTCCACCTGCGCCCATACAAAGTCTCGTACAGAGCCATTGGGATATTGGACTGGTAACTTTTATTATATGCAAACTCGATAAGAGGTAGATGTTCATCCCAATTTCTTTTAAAATCCAACACACATGCTTGTAACATATTCTCGAGCGTCTGAATTTTGTGCTCGACTTGTCCATCAGTTTGTGGATGAACAGTTGTGCTGAGATTCACTTGAGTTCCTAGACCTCTCTGAAATGACCTCCCAAAATGTGCTGTAAACTAGGCCCTACGGTCAGATATAATAGATATTGGTACTCCATGTAGTCGCACTATCTCCTTAATATATAATTTTGCATAATCTTTTGTTGTGTATGTAGATCTGACCGGTAGAAAATGAGTTTATTTCGTGAGCCTATCGACTATCACCCATGTGGAGTCGAACTTACGATGAGAACGAGGTAAACTCGTGATAAAGTCTATGTTTATTGCCTCACATCCATGTCGGGATCTCTATAGTCTGCATTAGCCCTCCGGGATTCTGGTGCTCTATCTTCACCTGCTGGCAACTAGGACGTTGAGTGATATACTCAGAAATGTTCTTCTTCACATCGTTCCATCAATACACATCCTTACTGTCATGATACACCTTCGTCGACCCGGGGTGAATGGATTACCACTAATAATTTGCCTCTAACATAACCTTGTCTCGTAGCCTTGCTACATACGGAACACACAAACAACCCCTCTATCTAAGAACCCCATCTCCCTTGAGTTCTAACAACGGCTTCTTCTATTGCGGGACTTGTTCTCTAAACTCGACCAACTCTAGTTCCTCGTACTACCTCTCCTTTACTTCAGCTATGAGAGATGATTTTGCAATATTTTGGAGTACGGCTCCACCATCGCTAGAGTCTACTAAGCGACTCCCCAAACAAGCCAATTGATAAATCTCTCTAGTTAATTGTCTTTCTCAGATTCTACATGTACTAAGCTTCCCATAGATCGGCGACTTAAGGCATCTGCTACCACTTTAGCTTTTTCCTGGATTGTAGAGAATGTTAACATCGTAATTTTTCAATAACTCAAGCCATCGCCTCTTTCGCAAATTCAACTCTTCTTACTTGAAGATATATTGCAGGTTTTTATGATCTGTGAATACATCAACATGAACACCATATAAATAATGCCGCCATACCTTAAGTGCTTGGACAACCACAACTAACTCGAGGTAATGGGTCAGATAATTCCACTCGTACTTCCATAATTGCCTTGAAGCATATGCAATTACTTTCCTATGTTTTATCAGGACACATCCTAACCCGAAACCTAAGGCATCACAATACATGGCATAACCATCTGGACTCTCTGGAAGTTCTAAAATTGGTGTTAAAGTCAATCTGTTCTTAAGCTCCTAGAAACTCTGCTTGCAATCATCAGTCCACCAAAACATAGCTCTCTTTTGAGTTAACTTACATGGGTATTCTAATTTTTTTACAATTCATAAGATTCCCCCTTTCGAAGGCCCAAACTTCCCCCTTCATCTATCACGATTACGCCTTTATTCCACTACCAGGGCAGCATTCCATCTCTTCTAAGTGATACTAGTCTTGGACTCTTTTGAGTTTATTCCGTCTATACTAAGCCTTTTATAACTTAAAGAAACCATCATCTCTCTAATGAGCTTAACCCCAAAGACTTATCCATTTTCGTCACCTTTTCACTCATCTTTTCTTATCCTTCCTCTTGTCTTCCTAAAACCTTGTCGCCCTACCATACTTTAGCTTGCGACCTACACATATCTATTTATACTTACTCACAACCTTCTTTCAACTTTCTTACACCATAGATTTCCTTATGTTATTCTGGAACATCAAGAGAGACATCACATACCACTCGAGCACTTTTGTAAAAGGTTCTAAAAAAGAAGAAAATTCCTTTACAAGTTTTCTGTAACAACCTACCAAACGGAGAAAGCTACGAACCTCCGTTGGTGTCGTGGGTCTAGCTCAGGTATTTATGCCTCAATCTTGTGTGTATTAACCAAATACCTTCACCTGAAATAATATACCCAAGGAAAGCTACAAAATTCAACCAGAATTCACATTTAGAGAATTTTGCATACAACTTCCCTTAGTTATTCCTTCAACGCTTTTAACTCTGCGGGTTCCATTCTGTAGGGAGAAATAGACATTGGTTGAGTAGCTGGTAGTAGGTCAATAGCAAACTTAATTTCTCGCTCTGGCGGACGACCTGGAAGCTTATCGAAAGAAAAAAAAAGCATTGGGAAACTCATTAACCATAGGGATAGATTGAACGATTGGTGACTCTACTTTCACAGTCTTTACCCGAACTAAGTGATAACCATAACCTTTTCTGATCATCTTCCTTGCCTTAAGACAGGAAATAAATCTACCTCTCGGTGATGCCGTATTACCTTTCTACTCCAAAAAACAGGCCCTCCCAGAAATTAGAATCGAACCACCTTTGATCTTCAATCAACGTTAGATAACAAGAAGCCAACCAGTCCATACCTATTATAATATCAAATTCTACCCAACCAAGCGCCACGTACCTTATCCTTATTTGTTATCAAACTTATCACGGGCCATTACGAGCACATCTATATATATACGTAAACATATTAGGACTTAACTCGCAGAACTCCTGCAAGAAAAAAAATTTATATCGATACATAAGGGCCGACAAGGCCGTAGATATGTCATACCAAAAACTATATACAGGATACTATCTGCAAAACCTCGAAGAAAACATAACCATAATATATACAAGTCAGGACAGGGCACTCTACGTCCTTCTAAAACAACCTAACACATTCAGAACCCTGACTTGGTAATACTCCAAGAGGAGGTGAAGCTCACCAACCAAAAGCTGACATCTGGAGGAAGTCTACAATAGAGGGTCCTTGCCTCGTACTATATGAGAGCCTCAATCAGACACACTTCGAAGCGGAATCTTCATATCCTTATCATTTACCTTCCTCCTCTTGTCCCGAATACTATCTTCTTCCTCTGCATATCTAATAACATACACAGACAAACCTTGATTGACGGACTCCCAAGACTGTGGACTATCTGGAACCTCAGAAGAACTAGTGTCCGCAAATACTCTGACATAGTTTTGAGCCTGAGGGGAACCCGGTTGTGCCAATTCGTGCACCACTCCCCTCATACCCTGATCAACGGGCTGTGATAATGAAACTAAGGTCCTTGGTGAGGTCGGAACTCTTCGAGCCCCACTGCTGCCAGAGTGATTGAAATAGCTCGAACGGATGACTCATATGGATCATCCTCAATAGAACCCATGATGTCCGATGGGTCTGCCTCCATAGTGTAACATATGTCTCCTTCTAACATTTTTGTAGCCTTCTGACCCGTGCTAGCGGCTTGCGCATGTCGTCTAGTAGTAATAGTCATCACTAAAACATAAATAAGGTAAAGATTAGAAGTGGGTACTTATGACTCAGTTCTATCGCACAATCTGGATTAGAAAGAAAAGTAACCATCCTAAAAATCCGGTAGTCTCCTATTTATAAGTGTAGTGCACAACACACCCATAAACAAGACTCTACGAGATACGACTTGTAGACTCCCTAGGAAAGAACTGCTCTGATACCACTTTTATCACGCCCCGAGCCTGGGGGAAAGACCTGCACCCGGTGCCGTACCTATCCTTGCGTACCACTTACGACTGAGAGGCTCTGAACATGTAATGTCATACTCTAGCCATGGGCCACATTACAAGATGATGTGCGAAGCAAAATATAAAACTCAATAAAAGCTAACGCTGACTAAATGTCAGCATAAAGTTGGCCCGGCAAGGTCGTCATAACTACTATAACTGACAATCCAACAAAACATACATACAAGGCCTACAAGCCCAACATACTGCACTAACTGACAGGATACGTCTACAAGCCTCTACATCTGCATGTACAATGATCAGAACAGGGCCCTGACCTACCCTTGACCTATATATATATATATATATACTAGTTTCTCGGCACGTGCGTTGCACGTGTATCCTTGTCATATAATACACGACAACAATCAATTGCCTATGTAGTAAAACTAAAAAAGATTAAAATATTTAACTTATTTTTACTTCTTTCAATACTGTATTTTTCTATTAAGATGTTATTTATTAGTAAGAGTTATCCATCATATCTCTTAATATGATGGTCAATGTATATATAACTTGCACTGCCTTACTTTATCCTTTGTTTTCCTTATCGGGTAGATAATACATCCAAGACAATTTAAAGAAATTTATCCTGCATCCATGACAAACACAGATCTTACCACTTGTTTCCCTTTGAATTCTTAGTTTATATATATATATATATATATATATATACAAGATTTACACAAAACTCTAGGCCCGGCAACTCCGAAAGACGTAGAGCTTACCGATAAAGCTGAACTCGGGCAACACCTACTGAGGAGGTCTACTCGTCTGTCTGTCTGAACTTGCACTCATGAAATGCAGCGCCCCCTGAAAGGGACGTCAGAACGAAATAATGCACCGAGTATGTAAGACAATATACTGAAAGATGAAACTGAACTGATAATATAATAACTGGAAGAAAAAAAAAATCTGAAGATATGCTCACCTGCTGATACTGACTTAACTCTCTCAATATAGTAAGCAAAATAGTTGGTCAGCCTTATAATGCACGGTATATATATATATATAACTGCTCTACGGTAGTAGACTCGCTCATAGGCACTCGACCATACTAGGCTCTGTATCTCGGAAAACTAGGCTAGCTTATAGGCGCTCGGTCACAGTGTCCCGCACCCTTTGTTTCCTCACAAAATTAGGGTTTCGACATTGTTGGGGACAACTCGTTTCCTTTTGGGAAAGGGGTACGAGAAGTTGAAGAGTCGCCACCTAACAGATTAAAGTGCGTTAGGGAACCTATTACAAGTATATCATAAAACCAGTTTGCATTACCATAGATTGGGTAAGGACTTGAAATTACTTCAAGGGGAAGGTGTTAGGCACCCCTCGAGGTCCACAACGGTGGTTTCCCGCCAAACATACTTTTGTGAATTAGTCAATTAGCATATACGCAGTCTAAGCACACATATGTAAAAGAATAAAAGACTTTTGACAGATAAGAAGTCTAAGAACACATATGTGAAAAGAATAAAAGACTTTTGACAGATAAGCAGTCTAAGCACACATATGTAAAAGGAATAAGGGAAGTCCTAGGTTGGTTAGCATATAGGATCATATATGTACAATGCCCGGTAATCACTCCTCAATTAGAGGGGCTACACGTTGCATTAGCGCACATATCATCATATCCTTTTACTACCCATTACCCTCCCCTTAGCGGTTGTATAAGCAAGTTTAATTAACGAACTCTAAGAGTGCTTTACCCGTCCCTGCCTTGTAGTCCTAGAGGTATTTAAAACTTTTAGATTTAGGTAGTACTAGACCCTCCTAAGGTGTTTAAAAGGCAAAATCTAAGCGACAACAAATAACATATAGGACTGTCAAATAGGGGAGCAGTTAAGGGGGCTTATGTTTACCTACACACATAAAAAAAAGTAGCACGTCTCAAACAACAGATTTTAAAAGATTTCAGAAGGTCCTAGAACAGGATATCTAGGTGAGCATCACAAACACAGAATATGCAGCCTTGTTTTTTTAAACGAAGTGACAGAATCCTAATCAATTTTCCTACTGATTTTATAAACCTGTTAAACCTGAGCAGTTTATAAATAAATAGAGCACTATTTCATAGTTTTTTTACAAGAACATTAATTACCTATGGCTTGCCTACGCGTGAATCTGTTGGATCCCTATAAACATACTAGCTAGAAAGAGATCAGAATTCTGGGAACTAATTAAAACAGCTTGAGTTTTTATAAGATTCTATAGGCAAGCTGATCTAGGTGATGACTGTTACAACAGTTGATTTCATGCTTATTTATACTAAACATGATGTCTATGTGTTGGGGTTGTTTTTAAACCTCTTTGTAGATAGTGGATCATAGATACGATTTAGAGCATATGCAAACAGAGTCCTAGGGCAGGAATTCTAATGCACAGAGAGAGATGGTCGATTGATTAAGCATAATTACAGCACTGGTTTTAACAACAGGTTTCTAGGTGATTATGACTTTAGCAAAATCAGAGATAAAGTGATGAACTACAACATGATTTCTAATAGGCAAAAGAAATAAACGTGAGTATCCTAAGACAGGGTATCTAATGCACAAATTTAGCATGGTTTTAATGCAAATAGGCATAGCAATCCTAAAACATGATATCTATTGCACAACATAAACCTAGAACATGATTTCTATTGCCAATCAACATAATGTGAAACATAAAGCATGATTTCTACCCAGTTTACCCCACCGAATCACATAGCAACCCTCCCTTTTCCACTAATTACTCCGATATCAGT
Organism: Nicotiana undulata; assembly: GCA_005239495.1. Taxonomy (NCBI): domain Eukaryota; kingdom Viridiplantae; phylum Streptophyta; class Magnoliopsida; order Solanales; family Solanaceae; genus Nicotiana; species Nicotiana undulata. The sequence goes on from ML284210.1 coordinate 61,350, forward strand.
TTACAAAGGATTATTACAGACCAGGATTGAATAAATTACACAAATGAATGTAAACTATACTATAGGGAGCCTGAACCAGGCCCAAAGTAAACTTGGGAGTGACAGGCCTTCAATATAGTCTCAAGTGCCAAGAATCTCATTGCCAATGTGTGTCAGAGTTCCCTAAGGACCTCAAGGATCCCGGGTAGTGCTCACACCAAGATCTCTTCTCAAATAGGGGATTAGTTATGTGCAGTGTGGAAGGGCTAGCCCTAGTGTTCCAGAGTTCAAAGGAATCTTAGGGGATTCCTAAGTAGTACACACACTGGAGGGGAAGAACCTAATAGTCTAAGAGTAAAGTGAGAGTGCTTGACAAAGTTTTGAAAGACTTAGTAAAACAGTATAGTGATAACTTTAGGAGTAAAAAGGTTTTCTGGAATAGAAATTAGTTTAAGAGGGAACTAGGAATGAAAACAGTTTTGAGAAGAACATTGAGAGTGGAAAAGACAGTTTTGAAATCCGTTGAGAAGAGCCAGAATTCAGCATACAATCATATAGACTTAGAAAGCCCAGAATTACAACCACATAGTAGGCATCTTTACACACAAGGATAAAGGGGGTCGGGAACACATAGAAAACATATTAGGGAGCACATGAACAGGGTACGGGGAGGCATATAGACAACAAATGCACAGAACACTTAGGAGCTTTATAGACTTAACAGCTTAACCATGATAATAGACAATTAACACATAGAGAAAGGAGGTAGTAAAATCATATTGAAGACTAGGGTGTATTGGACAGGATTAGACATATAATTAGGGTCAGTCGAAGACATTAGGAGACTAAGTAACTAACATGATCACACCAGTAAAGGGGAGTAAGCAGGGACTAAGTAAACATGTTGGACAAGCATCAAATAAGCAAGTACATTTTAGACATGTTGATTACACATTGAATCAAGAGAAGACAAAATTTAGACATACTGGATAAAGAAGTAAACAGGAAAAAAATTGAGTACATAGTAAATTTAACTAATGCAGGAATAGAATACATAGAGTTTGAGTTTCAAAATTTAACTAGAGACATACCAGTTAAAGAAGAAAGTGCATAATATAAAGCAGGTGTAGTTCCAATGTCTAGCCTTGGCTTTCAGCCGGCTAGACCAATAATTGTCACAAGTAACAGAGAAAGAAGAGAGAGTTTGAGTGTGAGTGTGTGTTCTTAACTTAGTGTTCGTGTGTTAAGAAGTAAAATAAGAGAGTTTATATAGTAGTTTAAGAGTAGGACAAACAAGGTAAAAGAAATCAGAAGCCAGCAATTAAGAAAATCATAGAATCCTAGTCACATAAGGAGTTTAGAATAGACTCATTTAATTAAGGACAATTGACCATACAGTAATAATAGGAGTCTAATTAAGGAAAGAAGTTCAAATCAAACCAAATAAAGGAGTTCAGAATAAAATAATCAGGGGTATAACTAAGGGAAGAATCATGTAAAGGAATCAGTGAATATACACGCAATCAAATAAGGTGTTACACCCTATGTTTTCGTACGTGAGAGTACATCGTATGTCAATTGATGTAAGCTCAGAAATAAGATTCTATTTGATGGAATATAAAGTAAGTTAATCATATTACGTTGGAGGTTACAAATATTTAAGATCATGAATAACGAGTACCAAGAGCATTGGAAATCTTAGAAGCTAAACCAATTGAAGAAAATAAGTTTCGTCGTAAGTCGACGAGCTTGGAATGTTATAACATGTACTTTAGGGTGATACTATGGTTCATTACATGATAAGGAGGTTATGCTATGAGTTAATTTTTATCGTATGATAGTTGTGTTCTACGTTTTGAATTCAAGCAAGTGGTGGAACAAAAGTTGGCAAAGGTCTTCACAAGTTACACTCATAATGTGCTTAACATTAGGTCAAATGTAACTAAGCTTTTCTCCCGATATACTTGGAATTAGGGGATTATCTACCTACCAAACTGAATATTTACGAGTGATGTTTCCAACGCATTAAACCGTTCATCGATACGGCATAGGAGGAGAGAGATATTTGCAATTTCGCGAGACTGCGCAAACATCATAAGTGACAAGTAGGTGGATCACTAAAGCTTTTTGAGCAATACATTTCATGTATTATATGAGGTCTTATGGGAACATATTATATACCGAATTGAAGTTTTTGGAATTTAGTTTCCAACTCTCTTAACCATTCATTCATACGACATCAGGATAAAAAGATATAAGCATCGGAAAATGGACCAATCCTAGGGTGCCAAGCTAGCACCTCTTTGACTTTTTCAAACTTGATATGTATAAATATTAGGTCGGATTTCTCTTCATTATTCAGCATAAAACGATCAGAGAACACCCATAGACATAACCTCAAGCTATATTCTAGGGTTTCAAAGAAGAATATCATCTCGGGCATGAAATCGAGAAGCAATAACATCAAAACGATCCCTACGACGTAAGTGTCATTATACCGCCTCTTCTTTTTCTTAGTAGTTAGAGTTTTGGAAGTTACTTCATAGTTAATAACTTCTAATATCTGTATATAAGTTTTTAAATATCAAGGAAGGTTGATAAATGTATTTCCTAATAGTTAGAACTCACGGGAC
>ML284214.1:0-33851 GCA_005239495.1 Nicotiana undulata
AGAGGCTATTGTGGACACAATATTCTGGGTTTCTTTTTGCAGCTTTCAGTCTCCAGCCCATAGTCTTGGCATATATATATATATATATATATGTGTGTGTGTGTGTGTGTGTGTGTGTGTGTGTGTGTGTAGGCACGTATGTCTTCAGTCGCGGCCTCGTCGGCCAGCTAGTACTTTATTATTTTGGTTTGTCTACCTTTGTTTATATGGCTTATTGTTCTTCAGGTCATGAGCTTAACGGTCCAGGCTTTGTGTTTCAGATGTTGTGCTGCCCGATCTGTTGGGCCCCCAGTTTAGTTAGCTAGTATGTTTAGTGGCTAATTGGGTCGAATACAATATCAAGTGCCAGTCGTGCCTCCCCTAATTTGGGGCGTGACAAAGCTCTTGCTCAACTTACTTTATACAATACCAAGAGTGAGCTTACCCAACCTGAGGATGAAGTTTTAAGTGTTGGCTCTACGCTAGTCTCGTCACATGACATGTTCCAAACTGAGTTCAATCCGTCGGAAGGTCTCAGCTATTCTTCATCATCTGCAATAATCATGGAGGCAATGATGACCAACACTTCGACAATGCAGGAGCAACGCGCAAACCTTACAAAGGCGATTGATGGCTTAACAAAGTATGCTCAAGACCAAGATGTCCGTATCGCGAAATTGACTGGCATAGTTGAAAGCATGATGGATGGGGAATCAAGTCATGCACCTGGAAAGCTCCCTGAAGTCCACGAGAAGGTTGATCCTCCAACAAAGCAAGTGTCATCCGCCAAGGAACTTCATGTTTCCTCCGAAGGATCAGTTCCCCTCGAACAATTGAAGGACTTCATTTTGGGAGCTATCAAAGATAAGTATGAGGTCGCTTCAAAGTCTTCTCTCACGTATCCAAAGCTGTATACTGCAAGAATCGATAGCTTGAAGAAGCTTGCCGGCTATCAACCATCCAAATTTCAGCAGTTCGACGGCAAGGGAAATCCAAAGCAACATGTTGCGCACTTTGTTGAGACATGCAACAATGCAAGGACTTATGAAGATTACCTTATCAAGCAGTTCATCCGCTCACTAAAGGGGAATGCTTTTGATTGGTACACTGACCTCGAGGCTGGATCCATTGATAGTTGGGACCAATTGGAACAGGATTTTCTCAATCGCTTTTATAGCACGAGGCGTATTGTGAGCATGGTGGAACTTACGAACACTCGCCAACGAAAAGATGAACCAGTTATTGACTTTATCGACCGATTGAGGAATGCAAGCCTTAACTGTAAAGATAGGCTAAGCGAAGCTTCTGGCTTAGAAATGTGCATCCAAGGAATGCATTGGGGACTTCGTTACATCTTGCAAGGAATCAAGCCCAGGACATTTGAAGAACTTTCCACCCGTGCTCATGATATGGAGTTGAGCATGGCTTCTGCGGGAAATTAAGGGTTGCCCATCTATGAACCTCGCAAGGGAAGAGATAGGCAAGAAGTCAAGAAATGGAGCAAGTTCGTATCCAAGAATGAAAGCAAAGAGTCCATGAACGTCAATGCCTCTCCTTTGAAGTTTACTACCAAGGTAAGCAAGAAACAGAGTACGAAAACAACTTCGTCTCAAGACAATGCAAATCGGAAGTTGACGATCAAAGAGATGCAAGAAAAGGAGTACCCATTTTTAGACTCCGAGGTGCCTGCGATATTTGAAGAACTCCTCAAGCTAAAGCTTATTGAGCTGCCAGAGATGAAGCGGCCAGATGAAGCAGGAAAAAGCAAAGACCTGAATTATTGCAAATACCATCGGCTTGTAGGTCACCCTCTTGAGAAGTGCTTTGTCTTCAAGGACAAAGTTATGGATTTGGCCCGTCAAAAGAAGATCGAGCTTGAAGACGAAAAGGCAAGCACAAACCATGTGTCCATTGCCTTTGGCTCATTCGATACAATTGAGATATGCACCTGTGAAGGGAATAAAGATGAAGAATTATTGGAGGATGACAAATTCCAAATTGATCAACATGATGAAGAAGGTTGGACCCTGGTGACTCGTCGAAGACGCCGTAAATTGAGTCCGCAAAAGGGATCAACGAAGCAACCTACGAGGAATAAGATGGTGAGAAGACCGAAGAAGCAACAAATGGTCGAGAACCCAAAGAAGGTGGAAATAGAGACACACCATCACCAAAAGCCACGCCACCCGGTGACTTTGGGAGAATTCTTGCTCAGTTGGTTTCGCATGAGGATTTTTGATGATGATGATAAGGTCTTGTGTTGTAATGCTGATAAAGAAGAAGAGGAAAAGAATGGAGTCACATCAACACCGTCTCCATCACTGTCTAATAGTCTTGTTGAGTCCTCCTTCCAAGAAGCAGATATTTGCAATGCAAAAATCACCTTCACTGATGACGATCTCCTACTTGGTGAGACACTACACAATCGCCCTTTGTTTATGGTGGATTATGTGCTCGAGCGGAGGATAAACAGAATCTCGATAGATGACGGATTTGCAGTTAACATTCTTCCTATTCGCATACTGAAAGAACTCGGCATCTCAACTGAAGAACTTAATGAAAGCCGACTGATGATTCAAGGAGGACAAAGGGCCATAAGAGCTATTAAACTGGAAATCACCATGGGAGATATGCAACCAATTGAATGGATGCATGTGATTGATGCAAAGACTTCATACAATTTGTTTCTTGGCAAGCCATGGATACATGAGAACAAAGTTGCCCCATCAACCTACTACCAATGTTTGAAATATAATAAAGATGGAATCAAAAAGAAGATAGTTGCTGACGACAAGCCATTCGCTGAAGCCGAGGCACACTTCGCTGATGCAAAGTTTTACTTGAAGAACCACGTCGTGAAGGGAATAAAAGTTGATGACGTCATGAAAGCCAAAGGTGATAATACCGTGTCCAAAAGGGTTGGAGTAGCTTCTGGTGAAGATAAAGTTACAATAGAAGCATACCAAGTTTCGAAAGCTCACAAACAGAATGTTGCAACTGCAGGCAAGAAAATAGCTCCTTTATTTCGTTACGTCCCAAAAGTGAAGAGAGACGAAGGAGAATCATCAAACCTCCAAAAGGATGCACTAAGATAATTAACCCTTCCTATCAAGCAGATTGATACCATAAAGTCATCTTCAAAGCTACTGGAAAAGTTTGTGGTCCCTAACATGCCTCAAAATAAGGCACTCCCCACAAAACGCACAAATGAAGGTTTTGATCCTAATGCTTACAGGTTGTTCGCAAAGGCTGGATATAATCCCAACGAACCATCTAAGCTAGGAAAACTCCCACCTGAAGCGGCTAGGAAGTCAAACACGATGAAGGATAAGGAGCATCTGGTGAAGCAATCACGTGAGGGTCTAGGTTACAAACAACCCCCATCAGTTTGCATCTCCATTAGAAGGGCAAGTAATAACTATATCACGACGGAAGATGAACCCGCCGATCCTAATAAAAGGCCTTCTGTCTTTGATCGACTTGGAGAACTGACTACAAGAACTTCTGTATTTGAGAGGTTGGGGCCATTGAAAAGGAAGAAGATCAAGTCCCAAAGAAATTATGAAGAAATAAGAAGACCTTGTCCATCTAGAGTCCGAAGTATCTCCAAAGAGTGTCAAAGCCTGATCCCTTCCAGAATGAGGCGACAATCAGAACTTTTGATTTCGTGCGGAGAGGTACTTAAAGTGAAGACTCGCATAGTGGTCCACACTAGAGAGCGTGACGAAGATGAAGAAAATGTAGGATATTCATATCACATTACTACGAATGAGGAGCAATACACTTCATTGCTGGGGAAGGTCGACGAAAATTTGGGAGATGCCTCTTGGTGTGGCCATATATCTTTTAACGATGGTGATCCTCAAGAAGATGAAGATGTCGAGGATGATCCTCCGGAACTAGAAGAAGGAATTAAAATGACAGTTGACGCATTGAAAGAAGTCAACCTTGGTACTGTAGAAGACTCGAGGCCCACCTATGTAAGTGCCCTACTAACCACAGATGAAGAAAACACTTACGTGGAGCTGCTCAAAGAATATAGAGATGTCTTTGCTTGGAGCTACAAAGAGATGCCTGGTTTAGATCCTAAAGTAGCAGTTCATCATCTCGCGGTCAAGAAAGGAGCTCGTCCTATTAAGCAAGCCCAAAGATGCTTCAGGCTAGAATTGATCCCATCAATCGAAGTCGAGGTCAATAAACTCATCGAAGCTGGTTTCATTCGGGAGGTTAAATATCCTACATGGATTTCAAGCATTGTTCCTGTGAAGAAGAAGAATGGCCAAATTTGAGTTTGTGTCGATTTTAGAGACCTTAAAATGCATGCCCTAAGGACGAATTTCCGCTCCCAGTCCCAGAGCTTATGATTGATGCCACCACCGGATACGAGGCAATGTCTTTCATGGATGGATCATCTGGATACAATCAAATTCGTATGGCACCGAAAGATGAAGAGCTTAATTCATTTCGCACTCCCAAAGGCATTTATTGCTACAAAGTAATGTCTTTTGGCTTGAAGAATGCCGGCGCCACATATCAAAGGGCAATGCAGAATATCTTTGACGACATCCTCCACAAGAATGTGGAATGCTATGTGGATGATTTAGTGGTGAAATCAAGAAAGGGAGGAGACCACTTACAAGACTTAAGATTGGTTTTCGAATGACTCCAGAGATATCAACTTAGGATGAACCCGTTGAAATGTGCCTTTGGAGTTACTTCTGGAAAATTCCTTGGCTTCATTGTTCAACATCGAGGGATTGAGATAGATCAAGCCAAAGTTGATGCAATCTTGAAGATGCCCGAGCCAGAAATATACATGAACTGAAAAGTCTACAAGGAAAATTGGCGTACCTTAGAAGATTCATCTCAAATCTAGCATGGAAGTGACAACCTTTTAGTCGTCTCATGAAGAAAGGTGTACCTTTTGAATGGGACCAAGCTTGTAGCAACGCATTCCAAAACATCAAATCATACTTGATGAATCCTCTGGTTCTGGCATCTCCTATACTAGGAAAGCCATTGATTCTATATATTGCAGCCCAAGAAAGGTCATTTGGAGCCATTTTGGCCCAAGAGAATGGTTAAAGTAAAGAAAATTTCCTCTACTACTTGAGTAGGATGATGACCCCAAATGAGCTGAAGTATTCTCCGATCGAAAAGATGTGTCTGACATTGGTTTTCACGATTCAAAAGTTGAAGCACTACTTTCAAGCTCATGTCATCCGTCTAGTCTCAAGGGCAAACCCAGTAAAGTTTGTTATGTCAAAACCCGTCCTCAATGATCGATTAGCAAGATGGTACCTTCAATTTCAACAATTCGAGATTGCATACATCCCACAAAAAGCTGTGAAAGGACAAGCTTAGGCAGATTTCTTGGCAGATCATCCAATACCTGATGATTGGGAGTTGACCGATGAACTACCTGGTGAGGATGCAATGGTCATCGAAGTGCAACCACCATGGAAAATGTATTTTGATGGTGTCGCACATCGTGAAGGAGCTGGTGCAGGTGTTGTGTTTGTCACTTCTCAAGGAGAAGTCTTGCCGTATTCCTTCACCTTAACACAACATTGAACCAACAACGTTACATAATATCAAGCACTCATACTTGGTCTTGAGATGGCCGTTGATATGAGACAACTCCAATTACATATTTTTGGAGACTCTGAGTTAGTGATCAATTAATTACGAGGTAGTTATGAGGTCAAAAAGTCAGAATTGCGTCCTTATCATGATTATGCGCAGAAATTGATTGCACGGCTTGGAAATGTAACTCTTCAGCATGTGCCAAAGAAGGAAAATAAGAAAGTTGACGCCTTAGCTGCTCTAGCTTCGACATTGACTCTGCCCGGCCAGACACAAATCACTATCTGCCAAAGATGGATAGTACCACCAGATGGGAACGAGGATGAAGAAAGCAATATCAAGCATTCGGTAGCCATCGCTGAAGCTGAGAAGGTTGATTGGCGACAAACCATGATCGACTACTTATGTTATGGAATACTTCCAGAAGATCCAAAGAGAAAGACCGAAATTCGTCGGTGTGCCCCTCGCTTCCTTTACTACAAAGACACTCTGTATTGAAGATCATTTGAGGAAGTTCGGTCTTCTCACCATCTTATTCCTCGTAGGTTGCTTCGTTGATCCCTTTTGCGGACTCGATTTACGGCGTCTTCGACGAGTCACCAAGGTCCAAGTCGGTGAAGCTGAGAAGGTTGATTGTCGACAAACCATGATCGACTACTTATGTTATGGAATACTTCCAGAAGATCCAAAGAGAAAGACCGAAATTCGTCGGCGTGCCCCTCGCTTCCTTTACTACAAAGACACTCTGTATCGAAGATCATTTGAGGGAGTTCTCTTGCGTTGTTTAGGGGAAGATGAAGCAACTCAAGCTATGCAAGAGGCACACTTTGGAGTTTGTGGATCACATCAATCTGGGCCGAAGCTCCACTTCCACATTAAAAGGATGGGTTACTACTGGCCGACAATGGTGAAAGATTGCTTAGATTATGCTCGAAGATGCAAGGCTTGCCAGTTTCACGCAAATTTCATACACCAACCACCTAAAGTGTTACACCCCACTATTGCATCTTGGCCATTTGACGCTTGGGGATTAGACGTTGTTGGACCACTTCCAAAATCTTCTGGAGGACATCTATACATCTTGGCTGCAACTGATTACTTCTCAAAATGGGCCGAGGTCGTCGCTCTCAAGGAAGTCAAGAAAGAGAATGTTGCAAACTTCATTCAAGTGAACATCATATATCGTTTTGGAATTCCTAGTTATATAATAACAGATAATGGCAACAAACTCTAGTTTGAAGAACTAGAGTCTCTTGACGAAAAAAGGCTCGAAGCTCAACAAAGTCTCGAATGTTATCAAGCTCGTCTTTCTCGCGCTTTCAACAAAAAGGTTCGCTTGAGGTCCTTCCAAGTTGGCGATCAAGTTCTTGCAGTAAGAAGACCTATTATCACCTCTCGCAAATCCGGGGGCAAATTCACTTCAAAATGGGATGATCCATATGTTGTGCAAGAAGCCTATTCAAGCGGAGCTTACAAGTTAGTTGATGCAGATGGCATGAGAATTAGCCCTATCAATGGGAAATTTTTGAAGAAGTATTATCCTTGAAGAATAAACGCTCCTGGCCCGCATGAGCCTAAACTGGAACGGCACCCAAAAAAAGGAAGAAAAAAAAAGTGTTCGCTAGGTTGAAAACCTCGAAAGAGGCGTCCTAGGCAGAAGTTAGGACACAAAAAAAAATCGCTAGGTTGAAAACCTTGAAAGAGGCGGCCTAGGTAAAAAAAATTACTTATTCTGAACTACGTAATGACTTGATCCTCTTCACCGAGGTACGTAGGCAGCTTAGAGTTTCATTCTAAGTTCAGTCACATAAACTTTAAAAAAAAGTATGTTTCAACGTGACATGATCATCAAAATTCGAGTTGAGGCATCACATTGACTACTCAAATAGGCAGCATATTGCAGAAAGAAAGAAGGCAAGTCGAGCCAAAATGGACATCTCATTGCTTCAGTGCTCCAAGGATATGACACGTCATTTTCAAGAGACGAGAAGGATGAAAATATTTATACTTCGTCCTATACGAAGAATCTAAGTCAATAAGGGCAACTGACGGGAAAGATTGGCGCTATCTTATCTCGAATGCCTTTCCAAGTTCGCTTCATTCTTTAAAATCTCGATGCTTCCATAAAGATTTGTATAGTTGAATCCAATGTGAATTGTTCCTCCATCATGTGGCCTAACTGTGAAATTTTTAATTTGGGTTCCGAAAGGTCTTATGCCGCAAAGACTTCATATGCACGCAAATCTGAAAGTTCACGGCGGCTGAGCCGACTTCGCGAATTTTCTGTTCACAATCCGAAAGGAGTTTTGTTATGAAATTTATATGAGTTTTAGATCTCCGAGTATACTTTGTAACATCTCAAACGGATTGCGATTCCGATACTCCAAGCTCAAGATATGATCTTTTTCGCTGAAAGTACGCAAATCTGAAAGTTCACTGCGGCTGAGCCGACTTCGCGAATTTTCTGTTCACAATACAAAAAGAGTTCTGTTATGAAATTTATATGAGTCTTATATCTCCGAGTGTAATTTCTAACATTTCAAACGGATTGCGATTCCGATACTCCAAGCTCAAGATATGATTTTTTCCGCTGAAAGTACGCAAATCTGAAAGTTCACTGCGATTGAGTCGACTTCGCGAATTTTCTGTTGACAATCCAACAGAAGTTCCGTTATGAAATTTATATGAGTTTTAGATCTCCGAGTGTACTTTCTGAAATTGCAAACGGATCGTAATTGCGACACTCCAAGCTCAAGATATGATCTTTTTCGCTGAAAGTATGCAAATCTGAAAGTTCACTGCGGTTGAGTCGACTTCGCGGATTTTCTGTTGAAAGTCCGAAACGAGTTTTGTTATGAAATTTACATGAGTTCTATATCTCTGAGTGCACTTTCTTAAATTGCAAATGGATTGTAATTATGATACTCCTAGCTTCAGATGTGAGTTTCTTTAAAAAGAGCGCGCGAAGCAACAAAGCCAACACACAAGACATGTGATGAGATTTAAGAAAGAAATAATTGGGAGTAGCAGAGGGAATCCATGTCTCAAAGAGAAATATCACATACTAAAAAATAAAGATACTCTTATTTCTCCAAGAAATAAATACCCCATTACATGATATTAGTTATAAAAAAAATCGTAAGTCGAGAATCCTAAGCAAAAAAAAAAACTCTAAAATCATGGAAAAGGTTTGAAGCTAAGGATTTGTTGGCGGCTTGTCTCTACTTCCCCTTTCAGGAGGGATAATTTCTCTGCTTCATCATCAGATAATGGATGATTGGCTTCGGTGGTATAAATCTCCCCTTCGGTAATGTCAATGTTCTCTTGACTTTTAGCCAACTTCACCTATTGTTTATCCAAGAGCGCAACAATCTTCTTCTTTCTGGAGGCCAAGGCAGCTAGTTGTTGTTCAACACTCGCAAGATTGGCTTGAAGTTTCTCTACTGACTCGTTCACTTTTTCATATTCTTGCTTTGCATCATCGAGGCGTCGTCGTGCATCAGAAAGTGACTCTTGGTGAAATTCTTTAGTCATCTTGGACGATCTTAAAGCATCATAATTTGCGTACGTCTTGAAGAAAGCCTCAACAAGAGCCTCCAAAGTAGAAGTATCAATAATATTTTCTTTCTTAATTTCCTCATGAGTCAAACCGATACTTTCCTCCAACTTTGTGAAGCTATCTAGAGAATCAAGAGAAAACTCTTTGATCCATTCACACAAGGTATGCCACATCGTGTTAACAAAAGAAAGTTTTATACGGGAAATATTCTCTTGTGGTTTGAAGTTTGGAGCATCAAGATGTAACGTCCATGGAGTAGGCTCGAAGGCTTTTTGACGTTTTGCTTGATTGGCGGCAGCCTCCATCTTACTTGTCACAGCCGGCTTGGAAAGTGTAACATCTTCTGGAAGAAGGTGCGACTCTTTGGGTAGACTTAAATCTGTCAACGAAGCGATATTTGCAGCATGATGTTCAACGCCATCAAATGAAGTGTGAGGGCTTTTTGCGGCCAAACCAAGGGGATTTGGGCTTGTAACACAGTCTTCCAATATGTTTCCACCAAGTGCATCATCATACAACTCATCGACGCCCAACTACAATTAATATATATATATATATATATATATATATATATATATATATATATATATATATATATATNAACGAGAGTGATGTTAGTCACGACATACATTGGAATCGTTCAAAGAAGAAGGCTAAGGACACGAGTCATAGTGAGTTTCCCTAGCTCCACGTTGCCGTTGTCTGAATTGAAAAAAAACGAGTAAATATTACTTCCTTTAAATTTACTCCCTTTTTTTTTTGTTTTTTTATTACACATCAAACCTAATATATATATATATATTAGGTTTGATGTGTAATAAAAAAACAAAAAAAAAAGGGAGTAAATTTAAAGGAAGTAATATTTACTCGTTTTTTTTCAATTCAGACAACGGCAACGTGGAGCTAGGGAAACTCACTATGACTCGTGTCCTTAGCCTTCTTCTTTGAACGATTCCAATGTATGTCGTGACTAACATCACTCTCGTTCGAACTGGAAGTCGCACTAACATTCACCACCTCATTGGGCAAAGCAGAAGCTTGAGTCCCTTCCTCATTTGTTGGCACGACGTCGGTTGCCTTTGCAACATCTTTGGTTGGTGAAGTAGGAGGCGCTTTCCTCTTGTAATGATTGTTCGTCACCTCCACAGTGGCAGTAGTCGTCTCGGAAGTCAACAAAACATGTTTCGCTCCTTTGTCCGCATGGGCATCCCCGCCAATCAAAGGGTTAGACTTGGATAAGACCTTGGTGTTTGGCGAAAAATCTTTCGATCTTAACTTGGATTTGGAAGACCCTTCGTGAGTGTTCTTTTGACGTTGATCATCTTTGGAGGATAAAGGAATATCATCTTTCCTTGGAACTTTCAAGATGATGTGAGTACTTTGTCGGGAAGAGTGCACTCGACGAGCTAACCACCAATCTGCATACTCACGAGTCATTAGAGGCCCCTCTTATGATGGACGCGTAGGGACGATAACCTTTGATGAACCTCCAAGACGAACACATGAGTCCCAAAATTGCACTAGCATTTTCAGTGAGCCGTCATAAGGTCGCTCTATGAGGTTGCCAGGAACATCTTGACAAAAGCCGAATTGACGGCTAAACCTATGGGGGCTATACGATTCCACAATATGAATGTCATCATGCCTAAGGGTGATGAAGCTTGAGCAAAGACTTATAAAAAAGTCACTCCAAGAATTCGATTGTTCGTCGCGATCGGTAAGATGCAATTCCCTCCCTTGTAGCATAGCCAAATGGTGAAGTTGCCGCGCACTAACTTGTTGAAACAACTCACGGGCATTACCAAGGTCAACATGCTTGGCCATTTTGTCGCCAGAAACCTTGCACATTTGCGGACCTCATTGTGGACGCTTAACACGATAGTATGTGTCGAAATATGCTCCTATCCATCCATATACATAATGAATAGGAAAGAGTGCTTTGCAGGCGCCCAAATCTTGAGAAGTGGAGACCTCCTTCAAGCCATGGTAGATGCTTGCAAGGACTGGAACCGCCAAGGAAAACTTCTCTCCATGAGCCATCAAACTCGCGATTTTGAAGACACTAGCACGAATGTAGTCGATCCTCTTGTTGAGGAACACGAATTTGCAAAGCCAACATGCGAGGAAAGCTGCCAAATAAGTCTCAGCTCTAAGTGACTCCTCCACGCCAAGCTCAATAAAGGGGGCATTCTCCTCATCGGTTCGTGGTAGGAAGCTCGCATCAATATTTCCAGAAGGATTATGGTTCAACTTCGGCCTCGTAGTCCGGTTCCTTGATGACTTTTGCGGAGGTTTGGCATACCTACTCGGACCTCGAAACCGAAAATCCACCCAATCACGAATGGAGACCTCGTGGACATCATCCTTCATAAGTTTATAGAACGCTGAGAACAGGTGTAGGCAACTTCTAGGGAGGAAAGATTTTCCTTGATCATCCACTTGTGTCAACTCCTTAGCTGAGGGGATAACTTCATCGTAGAAGGATCCATGCACCGGAAGGCCTCCGATTGCTCGCAAGTCCCACAAAGAGATGGAGAGTTCACCGACAGAGGTAGAAATTGTGTTTGTAGATGGACGCCAAAGCTCGCAAAAGGCACGAAGGACATTCTCATTGTAGTCATACGTGAACAACGAAGCAAAGATGGCGTCATAGACCTTGATGCCATCCAGATTCAACTTGTTGCGGGCAAGAACGTCTTCTACCCACTCCCAATATTTGGACGTATAGCGAACTTCACCAAAGCCGGAAGGAGGAACACTCCAAGTGGCGAAACGTCCATCGCGATCACGATGAGGAGGACTAGCAGACGCGACCTTCTGATGGGTGGAGGACTTCAAAAGTAGGACCTTCATGTTGGTTGCTTTGCCCGAAAATCTGTCCAATGCATCCTTCGTCTCTCTAGTCGACCATTCTGCAAGATCAAGGGAGGTGTCAAGCGGCTTTCTAGCGAGCGGGAAAGCACCTATCACCGGAGGATGAACTTTTAAAGCTAGAACTTGGGCGCGCGGATTCTGCTTGTTGCTAATAATCTCAAGGTGTGGATATGGTGTATCATGGTCGGTGAAACGCATCCTTGCTGATGGAATTCACAGTCCTATGTTCTGCTCCGGGAGTCTGCAAAAAACAAAAGGAAAAATCTATGAAAACCAGCAAGACAGAATGGGGCAGCATGTCGCGATATATTGCCTAAATTCGAGGAATTATCTGGGAAGATATCGGCATATTCTAAGTATGATTTTTACCTATGTTGTATCTCCGGAAGTCTAGTTTCTGTTTCCGCAAACCGCTCGTGGTTTCGACGTTCCTACACCAAGATATGATTTTTTCCGGTTAAGACGCACAAAACTGAAATGTCGGACGTGACAGAACTTGAGCCAAGTTTAGAAAGCTCACCTGGGATAGTACAACACGAATTTAAATCCAAAATTTATATGTGTTGCAGTACTCCGAGCCTAGTTTCTGTAGCCGCAAATCGCTCGTGGTTTAGACGTTCCTACACCAAGATATAATTTTTTTTGGTTAAGACGCGCAAAACTGAAATATCGAGCGCGACAGAACTTGAACCAAGTTTAGGGAGATCACCTGGGACGATACAGTGCCAATTTAAGTCCAAATTTTTGATATGTTGCAGCACTCTAAGTTTAGTTTCAATAAAATTAAACGCCTTGCAATTTGGGATCTCCTACAATGAGATATGAATTGTTTGCCACAGACGCACAACGTAGCTCCAAGCAGCTTTTGCAACAAAAAAGAAAACGTTAATAAGCCACCAATGTAACAGTAAGCCACACTATATTTTGATGAGAAAACTCTGGTGCAACATGTGCTATTTATAATAGTTAACGTGCACAAATTCCTTTCAAAGGAAAGGTAATTTCACATTGGTGTATCTTATATGGTAAACAAATTTTTCCTGGAAAAACAACAACTCAAAAGGGCACCTCATCGGGAGTTTGGTTTGAGCTGAAGGAAAGCTATTTTTCTTGGTTCAAAGTCAAGAAAATTTTACCATATTTGACAGCCATAAAAGGTATTAACGTGTAGGAATCCAACTTGGAATGGACTAATTCCATAAAAGGAATAAAAGAGAGTCTTATGGTCCTATTTTCCAAAGGGAAAGGATACTTAAGGAAAACTCCAACTCCTCTTCAAAATAGGAATAAGCTTTGTGCAAATAATGTAAAGTTTTAACATAAGTCCAAAAGAAGCAATTATGTTTCCTCCGAGCCCATTTGCAATTAAAGCTATTATTTACGTATAATGAGCTCGTATTTGGCCATCAAATTGGTTTGTTGCTTGGAGACAATCAGTTCGCTATCAAAAAAAGAGAGATCCCGAGTAAGGAACATTTGGTATATTGATAGGTAGTTAAGATATCCCATTCGAGGAGTAATTCTTCTACTGGGCCCTTGCATGCCGTGAGAAAGTCATTAACTTATATTCAAAAAAAGGAAAGGGCAAGGCAAAGCTACATCGTCCACTCTATTTGGATTAAGACCTTCTTCATTATTCGAGGTCACAATTAACAATGTCCATTGGCTCTACAACGGTTACTTCAAATCCTCTCTTCAAGTTACGACAAGTCTACACCTCGACAAGCTTTGAAGCAGGGGGCATTTGTAGACAATTAAAATTTTATTAAATTTGAATCCACAAGTAATTTGAATTTTATCATATATTAAATACATATTAGTCCAAATAAGTATCATGGGTTAATATAAATGGGCCAATTATTTAAATCCAATTAAATTAATTTAAATAAGGTCCAATATACCATTGGACTAGCCCGTTAGTTGATCTTCTATCAAATGGGCCGACCCATAAGCCTTAAGCCAAATGACCCACTAGGGTTTTCTTGGAGACTACTCCACCCCATGCATATATAAAGGGGTTAAAGGAGAAGTCTAAGGGACAAGCAAGCAAGCAGAAAGAAAGACTAAAGAAGCTCTGAAGAATAGCATCAAGGTCTCCATCCATATCTGCAATCGTCGTCTGTGGTCAAATTCCAAAGGCGAACTCAAATCATAGGCGGGCGGCTTCAAATCTTCCGTTCGTGATATCCCAACACCAAATCTTGATTCGTGACGACCTTCAAATTGTTCGTGACGTACTACAAACCTGAAATCCATCGAGTTCAAGATCAAGCTCTCAAGCTCTTGAACCATCGTCCGTAAGGAGAAGAATCAGAGGACTACATATAATCAGTATCAACAGGTAAGCATATCTTCAATTATATTAGACTCACAAGTACTTTCAGTTATTATATTATCAGTTCAGTTTCAGCTTTCAGTTATTCTGTTGCCTTACATACTCGGTACATTATTTCATATCGGCGTCCCTTTTGCTGGGGACGCTGCATTTCATGCCTACAGGTCCCGATAGACAGTTGGATAGACCTTCTTAGTAGATAAATTCAACATCAACTTGATTGATAAGCTCCACTTCCTCGGAGTTACCAGGTGTATACCTTAGAGTCCATTTTATATATACAGGTTTGATGGGTTGGTCGAGGCCCTGACCGACCATGATACAATTCAATTATCTCTAGAGGCTTGCGAGTACTACACATTTTTTTATATCAGTATTGTGGCTTTACCAACCTTATGTAGATTTTAAGTTTGGTATTGCTGGTTGTAGATGTTATTTATAGATGATTCAGAATTTGGCCTCATTGGCCTAAGTTGAGGGTTACCCCTCAAGAGTTCACAATTACATAGTGGTACGCTTGGGCCGAGTATGGCACCGGGTGCTGACCATGCTTCTTCAAGTTTGGGGCGTGACATCACAGATCTTTAAAAATAACCCAACTTATATTTATGTCCAAATAGAACTCTAATTTTCAAATACCATTTTCACTTGATTTTTTTTAAAAACTTTTATTTGGAATTTACAATTCTTTATGTCCAAACGCCCACGTAACCTCAAAAAGATGTTATTGAGTTCCTAGAAACTTGACCATTCATCATGAAAAAAAGAGAGAAGAAAGAAATGTTTTTAGGGAAGATGAAATGACAATCGTATCCTCGGAGCCCTACTGAATAATAAGAGACCTTAAACGGAAGGCCAAGATTAAAACCCTTTTAGCAATCCAACGGCCTACAACTTTCACAAATCCTTTTATAAGCTTCGCAGAAAACCCTAAAAACCATTCTTGTCGCATCGTCTTCATCTCAGCAGCCTCGGAGGCTAAATAGCTCTTCTGCTTTTCCAGGCTTCTCTGTTAATCTCGCGAAAATGGTGAGTTATCTTTCGCTATTCGGATTTCGTTCTTTGTTATTTCAGATTTGTTAATAACATATGTGCTAATTTGGATGATTAAGACTCTCCCAAATGATGTCGACTTGTTGAACCCTCCTGCCGAGCTGGAGAAGAGGAAGCACAAACTCAAGCGTCTCGTTCAGTCTCCTAACTCTTTCTTTATGGTTGGCCAAAGTGATTTTCCAATTTATATACACTTTATGTATCTGTGTTTTGGATTTTTGGAATAATGTTCTTTTTTTGTTGTTTTTTCTCTAGGATGTTAAGTGCCAAGGTTGCTTTAACATGTAAGTTCTCTATTTTGATGTCGTACTTTTGGATTTTGAAGGAGTGTGTGTTGTATTAGATAATTGATGATTGGAATAAATATCTATGTGCAGAACAACTGTGTTCAGTCACTCGCAAACTGTGGTGGTGTGCGGGAACTGCCAGACAGTGTTGTGCCAGCCGACTGGTGGCCGTGCTAGACTCACTGAGGGCTGTTCTTTCAGGAGAAAGGGAGACTAAAGATGAGAGATAGACTACTACTGAAAAGTTTTTATATGGGAAACAAAAATGTCAGTTTTGATGCAATCCTGTTTGTTTAATTTTCTTGAGTAAGAAAGAACCAAGGGTTTTGAATCTGCAATGACTTGATCATGTTTTGTTTTTTAGTAGTAAATTGGATTTTGAGTAAAAATATCTGTTGAATTTTCGCTTACATTAGCTCTATTTAGTGCTTCTTCCCTGAAATTGCCCTGTCAATTTATTTGCCCTTTTCCGTGCTTGTTAGGGAAGAACGTCATTTGAACTTAAAAATTGAAATTTGATTTAATCTTAGCTTTTTGTTATGTAGCCATGATGTATTCTTGGACCAAATCATCAGAAGCCTAACTGAGTTGCCAATCTTTTTTGCTACATTTTGGACAAATTGAACAAACAGTGTTGAACTCTTGTATAGTTTTACTCTTTTGTTTGTAACGGAAATAAATGTTAGGCTATGGTAGTGTCCTGGTGGTATGTATTAGACAGAGCATTTAGAGGTACTGGATCCTATGATACTATAGGTAGAGCTACAAAATGATGCATGTTAATCCTTAGATATTTGATGTTATCATATACTGCTGCGACTGATTCCATCCTATTCTTTTATCTTGATCACATTTTAAAGCAGTAAAACCTGACTTGTCACAGTTGACTTTTTCATAGAATTTCTGAGCTTAGATGATGAAAATATAGTGTCGTGCTTTCCATCTTTGTCCAAGTAATAAGGCTAGCCACTTTACAGGAGTAACGCCTTTCCTATCAATGTTGGCCTCCTTTCTATCCTGTCTCAAAAATCAGAATGAACTCGTCATCGTGTATCTTTGTTTATTCTGTCCATTAAAGCTAGATTGTAACGTTATTGAAACTGAACTCAAGCCTTGTATTAAAATTTAAATTAGGTAAAAGATGAGCCAACATGGACAACACCACTAACTCATCTCATCCACGATATTCGTGATTAAAATAATCCACAGCTAGTTACGTGCAATACTACAAGTCTGTTGATATTTCGATTCATGCAAATTGCCATTCACCAGTCACTCCGGTACGTTATTACTGACGTTTGGAAAAATCAAAATTTTGGGCATGATCAATATTTGCTTTTGCGCTTCTATTTCTTTTCTGTCTTGAGGAGGAGAAAATGTTAGTCTTGCTGTAAACCTTTAGACTGTTTGTTCTAGAACGAGGTTCCTCATTATCTTTTAAGCAGAACAATAGGTCCCGAGGTCTACCCCTTCCCTCGCTGATATTTCCTGAGTGAATAGATATCTGTATCTTAGTTTACTCTAATGTGATTCTGCAAATAATAAAGTTGCCATTCTAGAGAGCATAACAGAGGTTGTTGCATCGAAAATAAGAATATGGAACTCCATGGAAGTGCAGACTGCAATGTGACTGGAGGATTTAAAGTTGCCATTCTAGAGAGTTTACTCAGTAGGCAAGAATATAGTTAAAGCTCCCATTTCGAGAAAGCAAACTTACTTTCCTAGTAGTGTACGTTAACAACGTAACGTTTACCCTCCCTTCGTCATAGGGTCTGAGTTAAGAATTAAAACTCAGGATGACAGTTATTCCAACTTAACCGATCGTGCACAGAGTTCATGGTCAATCCAATATCCAACTCCACCACCAGGTACAAATAATTGACCTTTCTTTTATACCAAAAATCCAGGAAGCATACATTCGCATGATATATGTGACCAAAGAGAGGCCAAGTTTCTATAATCTTGACAAACGTCAAGTATAACATCATTACAACTTAATTGAGGAGGCTCATATACATGCATTTTAGCAAATCATTGTAAAAGTCTTGGACTTGAGTTAGACAACATCCATGATGTTATTGTCTCCACAAGCTGATCCAAGTCCTTTGAATTCCCCGAGCTAAGAAGCATAGAGTCTACATTACCAAGTGTCTTGCCGACTTCCTTTGCAACACTTTCCCATGGTGTTCCTGCACTCATATTTGCCAATAGCTCCCCGCTCCTGTTAACAGCATCTGTCATTCCTGGGGGAACATCTGGCAGAGCCTGAAAGTCGGAAATACATTGTTTTAACCTCTGAAACAATGCATTATGAAAAAGCAAATTGGCCAGGCATGAATCTGCCAGCAGATTTATTAACAGACAATAGATGCAATGAACTTTCATAACAGATTTCTGTGGTTTAGGGTGAACCTGCTGTAGAGGAAGCGCATGGTCTCCAGGAAGCGAGCGGATGGACATATCCAGCATCGAGCTGATAGCAGAACCTGAGCTGAGCACCTGAGCTAGTGTTGAAGTTTCGTCGATTGTATCGTCTTTGAACTTTATTAAGAGATTCCTCGATATCCCGTAGTAGGACCTTATCTGTAATATATATCAGATAAAAAAACTTAACATAATCTTGGACAATGAAAATATACATTCTGTGTAACGGACTCTGCACCATTCTCTATGGCAGTATTGCTACTTGGTAAATTATTAGTATAAATTTTGCTGCAACTATGATTTTGAACATTTTTTCACATATTCTTAATCTTAACTATAAAATCTTAACTATGCATTATTGCTATAAAATCAATTCTGAATCACGCCAAAAAACAGACCCACAATTCGAATGGACAATTTCACTGTAATATAGACAAAGTTGCATATGCAACATTCAGCGTCTTCAACATGTTAAAGTGAGCAGTGCATGAAATTTTCAAATATTAAGAGGATCATATGATTTTGAGATTTTATCTATATAATATTTTATATACTCTAAATTCCTTATAATAATAATAATAATATATATATATATATATATATATATATATATATATATTTTTTTTTTTTTTTTTTACCCTAAATTAACCCAAAAAAAACTTGGGGGTCAAGGAGTTATTTCGGTTGGCCAAAGCGAGAGAGAAGAAAGCTCGCGGCCTGGATCAAGTGAGGTGCATCAAAGACGAGGACGGTCGAATATTGATGGAAGAGACCCAGATTAGGCAAAGATGACAGTCGTACTTTCATAAACTTCTGAATGAAGAGGGGAAAGGAAACATCGTGTTAGGGCAATTGGGGCACTCCGAGAGTCACCAAGACTTTAGGTATTGTAGGCGCATTAAGGTTGAGTAGGTCGTGGGTGCGATGAGTAAGATGAGTCGGGGCAAAGCAACCGGACCAGACGAGATTCCAATAGAGTTTTGGAGATATGCGAGTAGAGCAGGCTTGGAGTGGCTGACTGGGTTGTTTAATGTTATCTTCAGGACAAAGAGGATGCTTGATGAGTGGCGGTGGAGTACAATAGTTCCGGTGTACAAGAACAAAGGGGATATCCAGAATTGTAACAACTATAGGGTATCAAGTTACTAAGTCATACCATGAAAGTTTGGGAGAGGGTGGTAGGAGGATGAGGAGGGCGTTGTCTATATCGGAAAACCAATTCGGGTTCATGCCGGGTCGTTCTACTTACGGAAGCTATCCACCTTATCAGGAGGTTGGTGGAACTATATAGGGAAAGGAAGAGGGATTTGCATATGGTGTTTATTGACCTAGAGAAGACATATGACAAGGTCCCTAGGGACGTCTTTTGGAGGTGTCTGGAGGTGAAAGGTGTGCCAGTGGCTTACATTAGGGCGATAAAAGATATGTATGATGGAGCTATGACTCGGGTTAGAACTGTCAGAGCCTTTTCCAGTGGTTATGGGGTTACACCAAGGATCTGCGCTCAGTCCGTTCTTATTTGCTCTGGCGATGGACGCATTGACACACCATATCCAAGGAGAGGTGCCATGGTGTATGTTGTTCGCTGATGATATAGTTCTGATTGATGAGACGCGAGACGACGTTAATGGGAGACTGGAGGTATGGAGGCAGGCCCTGGAGTCTAAAGGTATCAAGTTGAGTAGGACGAAGACGGAATATGTGGAATGTAAGTTCAGCGACGTGAGGGGGAAGCGGATGTGGAAGTCAAGCTTGACTCACAGGTCATCCTCAAGAGAGAAAGTTTTAAGTACTTAGGGTCAATTATCCAAGGACATGGGGAGATCGACGGGATGTTACGCACCATATTAGGGTGGAGTGGATGAAATGGAGGCTAGCGTCTGGAGTTCTGTGTGACAAGAATGTGCCACCGAAACTCAAAGGTAAGTTCTACAGAGCGGCGGTTAGACCGGCAATGTTGTATGGAGCTGTGTGTTGGCCAGTCAAGAATTCACATATCCACAAGATGAAAGTAGCAGAAATGAAGATGTTGAGATGGATGTGTGGGCACACTAGGCTGGATAAGATTCGGAATGAAGATATTCGGGAGAGGGTGGGCGTGGCTCCTGTGGACGACAAGATGCGGGAAGCGCGGCTTAGATGGTTCGGACACGTGCGAAGGAGAAGCCTAGACGCACCGGTTAGGAGGTGTGAGCGGTTGACTTTGACAGGTATGAGAAGAGGCAGAGGGCGACCTAAGAAGTATTGGGACGGGGTGATTAGGCAGGACATGATGCGGCTTCAGATTTCCGAGGACATGACTCTTGATAGGAATATGTGGAGATCGAACATTAGGGTGGTAGGTTAGGGGGTAGTCGAGAGTTCTTCCCTCTTTGTACCGGGTAGTCCGATAGAGTTTTGTTTAGGTTTGTTAGTGGTGTCTATGTTGTGTTCACATTGTTGTTTTGCATAGTTTTGTGTTATTGTCGTTTCACTTATTCGTTGTTGTTATTTTCTTTCTGACATCTTTTGTTGTTACATGCATTTTCTCTTGTTTCTTTTATGATATTATTGTCTCTCCTGTTGTCTCTCGGAAATAGCCTCTCTACCCTTTTCGGGATAGGGATAAGGTCTGCGTACACTCTACTCTCCCAAGATCCCACTAGTGGGATTTTACAGGGTATGTTATTGTAACTCAAAAAAAAGTTTCAATCAGCACTAATCCGTACATGGATTTCTTCAAAATGAAAACTGAAGCCAACTTTAGGGGCCGTCGAGGTGTTTGACCTAAAAAGAACCTAGAAGGAAATTGCAGGTCACCTTGTTTGGAATAATGAAGAAAATAGAACTATCGTACAAGCTCCTTGAGAAAACAATGATTTAACGCAAAATATTCAAATATTTTACCATTACCTTGAAGACTGTTCTAATCCATACATGAATTTCTTCAAAAACAAACATGCCTTCTTTCCAAATCTAAGTAACACATGAATAGAGCTATATATGTTTAATTAACATAATATCATTAAAATCAATACCTTTCAACTAACTATAGCCTTTTGTAACTAACTATATTTTCTGTAATATATCTTAAGTCCTAATTAATTGCTTTCTTCTTTTTAAAGACCTATCCAACAATCCATTTCCTAACTATAAGCACTAATAAAGTTTAACAGAAAATGCAAAGACAGACACACACGCACATCTCCATCAGATTTGTGCAATTCACCATCATAATCTACAATTTCATTGCCCATCATCATACAACTTTAAGAAAGCATCCAAAATCCGACATCACATCAAATACTATTGAATCTGAGTATCCAAATCGAGCTCCTGAAATTATTGGTCTCATGCATAGTGATTAAATTATTATCGAGCCAGGCTCTACAGTCTATATAGCACTATAAAAAATCAACTGGTACCATGGCACAAAGCATGTATGCATGTATCTGCTTCTGGAAATAGAATATAAACTCTACACAAGTTTTTTTTTGATAAAATTGACTACACAAGTTCTACCAGAAAATAACAACAAAGTAACTAAAGATGTTCACGACGTGTATGTTAGTTAATGGGTACTAAGATCTAAAAAATTTCCATACCAGTCTTTGAGTTTCTTCTGGTCTTGGAGTAAAATTTTCTTTTCCCTTAATCAAGTCCATGTATAGAGGAGGCAGTTGCTCAACTAGTGGAAAAACTTGCTTCACAATTGAGGGGCTAAGGTTCTCTATTTGCTTTATAGTCATCTCTGCCTGCAGATAATCAAACATAGGAGTGGAGTAAGAAGGATTCAGTTCCATGTTGAAGTTTATTAAAAAGTGACCAACGACTAATGAGAGTGACACAATGTTTGCACCTACATAACTAACACTTAATACCTTTGCCTACCGCTAAAGCAACTCATAAAAAGTGACCGTAAAAATAGGCACGAAAAGGGTGAGCAGAACTTTCAAGTGAATTCAGTTCAGTAAAACAAAAGACTTACGATAAAAATCAATAGGACAGCATTAACAGTTCAACGAGGAAGATACGAAGGTTAAGCAATCTCTTTCTCCTCTTCCTCAGCATTTTCAATTGATAAGATCAATCTCTACTAATTTTAGAAGCCGAAAGGAGTTGAGAGAACTATACAGTAAAAAGGAAAAAAGTTCTAGAACAACAAGGAGAGAGAGAGATATTTCTTGTACAAACAACTAGTAAGTCCAAGAAATGCAAGAGGCCATAGCTCCCGTTTACGCGTTTCTTGAAAAGGTGCTTACTTTCCATTGAAAATCTTTTAATACATACATTAAGCAAGAAAATAGGAAATATAGATGAGCTGACACAGTTTAGGAGAAGCCCTCACTTTTGAAACCAAATCTTAGAGCATGAAAAATACAAAGCACTGACTTCAAGAGAAAATCTAATGCACAAACAATCGTCCTAACAAAGAGACATACGATCTTCTTGACAAAGAAATCCAAATCTTATTTGACACGATGATGAAATAAAAGCAGCCGATTTCCTAATTGTAAAGACACCACAGTTTTCATAGAAATATCATCAGTCAGCAATCAGGTTCAGATACAAGATACTAATGTCAGTCAACGCATATCCTTTCTCTCCAAGTGTATGGTAAATGCTCATTTGAGGCGCACTTAAGCCCTGAAGCGGGTGAAGCTTAGGGTAGGCACTATGCCTCACTTAGCGACCTTTAATGCAGGTACCAAGACATTGAGGCTTGCACCTTATTTGTCGATGTGTTCTATTTTTCAAAGAACAACACTAAGCAATAACTTTAACTGGCAAAGAGATTAATCATTGAGGCATGGAAACCATCCCCTGAACACGACACTTTTCTCTCTTGGTAATGTGCACTCTCCTTCTCTTTCTTTTTCTGATAGATTTTCCAGGTGAAATCTTGACATCTCAAGCTTCAGATCAGCTCCTTCTCTTTCTTCCTTTGATCATCCCTTTCAGTTTCTTGTATCTACCAAGAACCTTGAACCAACTATATTCTTATTTCGTCTATCAGAAATTCAATAATGTGGGAAGATACATCAGATTTGTTGCAATCAAAGGGAGTAGCAAATCAGAGATTCCAGAAGCTGGAGAAAAATAGGGTGGGTAGATTTTGTAAAATAGATCGGTAACAACAACAACAACAACAACATATAAATCCCACTAGTGGGGTCCGGGGAGAATGAGGTGTACGCAGATCTTACCCCTACCTCGAAAAGGGTAGAGAGGTTGTTTCCAGGAGACTCTCGGCTCAACAGGAGAGACAATAATATCAGAAAAGAAACAAGAGTAAAGGCATGTAACAACAAAAGATGCCAAAAAGAAAATAACAACAACAAATGAGTGAAAGGACAATAGCACAAAACTATGCAAAACAACAATGTGAATACAACAGACCGCTAACAAACCTAAACAAAAACTCTATCAGACTAACCGGTACAAAGAGGGAAGAACTCTCGACTACCCCCTAGCCTACCACCTTAATGCTCGATCTCCACTTGTTCCTATCAAGAGCCATGTCCTCGGAAATCTGAAGCCGCGCCATGTCCTGCCTGATCACCTCGCCCCAATACTTCTTAGGCCGCCCTCTGCCTCTTCTCGTACCTGCCAAAGTCAATCGTTCGCACCTCCTAACCGGTGCATCTAGGCTTCTCCTCTGCACGTGTTCAAACCATCTAAGTCGCGCTGCCCGCATCTTGTCGTCCACGGGAGCCACACATCCATCTCAACATCCTCATTTCTGCTACTTTCATCTTCTGGATATGTGAATTCTTGACTGGCCAACACTCAACCCCATACAACATGGCCGGTCTAATCACCGCTCTATAGAACTTACCTTTGAGTGTCAGTGGCACCTTCTTGTCACATAGGACTCCAGACGCTAACCTCCATTTCATCCACCCCACCCCAATACGGTGCATAACATCCCCGTCGATCTCCCCATCTCTCTGGATAATTGACCCTAAGTACTTAAAACTTTCTCTCTTAAGGATGACCTATGAGTCAAGCCTGACTTCCACATCCTCTTCCTCCGTCACGTCGCTGAACTTACATTCCACATATTCCGTCTTAGTCCTACTCAACTTGAAACCTTTAGACTCCAGGGCCTACCTCCATATCTCCAGTCTAGACACCGCCCTCCTTATCCTCCCTTCCACCACCCTCTCCCAAACTTTCATGGTATGACTTAGTAACTTGATACCCATATAGTTGTTACAATTCTGGATATCTCCTTTGTTCTTGTAAACCGGAACCATTGTACTCCACCGCCACTCATCAAGCATCTTCTTTGTCCTGAAGATAACATTAAACAACCAAGTCAGCCACTCCAAGCCTACTCTACCCGCATATACCAAAACTCTACTGGAATCTCGTCTGGTCCGGTCGCTTTGCCCCGACTCATCTTATCCATCGCACCCACGACCTCCTCAACCTTAATGCGCCTACAATACCTAAAGTCTCGGTGACTCTCAGAGTGCTCCAATTGCCCTAACACGGTGTTTCTATCCCCCTTTTCATTCAAAAGTTTATGAAAGTACGACTGTCATCTTTGCCTAATCTGGGCCTCTTCCATCAATACTCTACCGTCCTCATCTTTGATGCACCTCACTTGATCCAGGTCGCGAGACTTCTTCTCTCTCGCTTTGGCCAATCGAAATAACTTCTTGTTCCCACCTTTACCCCCAAGTTCCTCATAAAGCCGACCAAAAGCAGCAGTCTTAGCCTCTGTGACCGCTAATTTCGCCTCCTTTGTGGAAAAAGTCAAAAAGGTATGGACCATAATGGCGCTACAATTAAGGAAACCGTAAATGGAGCTATGCACAAGTAACTGAAATCAAGGTGTGGCCTAAAGATAGCATCAGAATTATAGAGGATGAAAAGGAGACTAATCACTTCAAAATTGATATACGTTCTCCGAAGCAGGACAGAATATTTGCATAGATGTTTGGTTGGTACCTTTAGTAACAATGATCCCTCTATTGAGGTCCAAAAATGGGTGGGCGGATAATACCTGGGGAGTCCCGGCTGGAGTTAAATTAGAGTGGGATGTTGTCTATGTTTGAATTTCGAGAACGAAGGCAAGAAGAATTAAAATGGAAGATGGTTCTTCGACAAATTGGAATTACACTAAGAACGTGGCCACCTATCCATACTTGCCATTGTGAAAATTGGAGGCGGAATCACTTGGATTAAGCTCAGAGGTTTCCGGCGTACTTGTGATGGACAGAAAAGAATTTCAACAAAGAAAGGAAGAAGATTTGGAAAACTCTCCCTCTTATTGTTTTGTGGTCCTCTGAGAGGGAGACAAATTGAAGATGATTTGATTGAAAAGTTGTGTCTGTCCTTATGTGGTATAATCTCTGAGTGTATATGAACTAATGTACCTTTAAATTCCTAGCATCGGTATAGGAATAACTAGGAAAAGATTTGGCACAACTTTTGTACTCCCCGAGCATATTATTACTAGTGTGGCAATTTCAACCCAAAATGACTGACTTGCCCAATCTGCCTGTAATAAAACCATAGTCAACTTACCTATTTAAGATATGGGTTAATACGGGTTGAAACGAATTGGGTTATAACATTCCATGCTGTTTTTTAATAATGGAGAAATCCTCGAGGTTCGAAACTCTGTTTCCATTTCTAACCAGAATAAAATCTTCTTTATATTTGCTGGGTCATGAAAGTTACCAAACTTCAATCTCTTGGGCCTGTACTGTCCATTCAATCCCATCACTCATCTCTTCAAAAATGACCGGCCTATTCCTTTCAATGTCCTTCTTGCCTCTGCAGGGGAGACATAGAAGTAGACCTTCCAGTTGTTAGTGCAGGAAGATTCGCAAATTTCAGAAAACAGTTTAAGGGGATCCAGTTTGTTGGCCTGCTCAATCAATTTTTGAGTCAGTTCAATTTTGTGATTTGGGGTTGTTCCATAATCGGTTATCCTTGATGTCAACGTTTTCCAAGTTCTCGCCATGGCGGACTAGGATTATGCGTTTCAGAAAATGGGTGCTGGTGTAAGTGTCATCGAGCAATCACAGTCACATATAGGCAATTTTACTACTCTTAGCATCAAACTGTCGGACGACTCAAAATGGGCCAAAACTGTTTGTACCAAACCCATTTATTACCCAACCCATTTTTTGACTTGTATAAGATATGAGCAGTATGGGCTATAAACCGCATTTGTTAGCCTGTTTTCAACCCGACTCATCCATTTGACACCAGTAATCATAGTGCCAGCTTTTGTTGTTAATAAAAATTTGTTTGCTTAGTTATCCAGATAGAAGGAAAAAAAACATCTATAATGTCACATGTGAAAGTCATCTAACAAGAACATTCAAAGGAAGCTGGGGAAGTTGGTGAAATTCTGCTACTTACCCCAAGACGAATAGTTGGTGATGATGCAATGTCCGATAAAACCGGTCCAATATTTTGTATCATTGGAGCAAGAACAGATGAGAACAATGGAACTGCAAGGCTGGCATCCTGGACAAAAAAAGGTAATAGGAAAACTTAATTATATGCTCAGATGGTGATGGATTGCCCGGGTCACCTGGCTTCAGGGCACAAATAGATTATTGTACACATTAAGATGTTCAGTAACTTAAACTCCTAGTGGTGTAACAGGAGTAGACGTAATACATGTATTACTGTTTTCACTTTCACAAACAGCTATAGTAAGACTATAAAACTTGGATATCACACCTTGGTTCTTAGATAAAGACCCTGGCAAGAAGCCGTCGAGGGCCAATATTTCAGAAAACCATGTCAAACTTGGCAAGTGTTCATAGCTACAAGATTAGCAAGTATAATTGCACTAGCATTCTTATAAGCACCATAAGCTAACAAAGAGGGCAGATAGAATGGTCATCTTAGTACTGCTGATAGGCTAATTAAATGGGCTGTAATGTAGATCCAATCTGTGCATTATGTCACTTACAACCCTAGAGAAACGAGCACCTTTTTGTTGAATGCAGGTCACCGGGAGTTTATGGCAAAGATTAATGCAACGGATACAATATAGGGAGGACACAGGATGTACATGGGCACAACAATACCGGTGGATACTTAAGAGGGCAAAAGGGAGGACCGCTCAAGCTCAATTACAGAGAATGCTATATGCTGAACATGCCCATGCTATTTGGCTTGAGAGAAATGCTAGAATTATTTATTGAAGAGAAGACAATGTCGAGGCATAGCTAAGCTAATAGCTTGTGTGTGCAATGTTAGGGCAAATCTGAAACTTAGGAGTCTCTTGCAGAAATTGCATTTTAGATTTGTTCGTATGGCGAGGACTGTGTGCTTATTCTGATTGCTGATGTAAATGTTCAGAGATTAGGAAGATACCCTCCCTAGGAGATGAACTTCCTAATCTCACCAGATAGGTTAGCAGTCTTGTAGCTGTGTCTGAGTGATAATTTTTTGGAGATTAGCAGGCTGTGCTATAGCCTTGCTGAGCTTTGTAAATACACTTTGGTGATTAATGGAAATTTTTAATTACAAATATATATATATATATATATATAAACAAAAACAAAGAATGGGCACAAAAACCATGATAAAGTAAGAAATGTGCAGGATAAACATTTAACAAAATAGACATGTCGATATATACACTGTAATCTCACATTCATAACATAAACTACAGTGAAATCATACTATAAGCATAGATTTAGCAGCTAGACTCTTCAGTAGTAGTACATTATTTTATCACAAAATAAGATGTACCTTGACTGATCAAAGCCAAGATCATTAATAAACTCCTTCATCCNGGTTGTTACAAGGTTATGTTAGGATATCCACATTATAGCCAAAAGAATATAAACACATACAGTCAACCATTGGCGAATATGAGTCAGAATTCTCTCTTGGAAACCTTATGCGGATTCCTGAAGTGAGAGAAAGAGCACCAGAAAAACTGTCCCCAAAGTTCCCCTCACAGCCTATAATTTTGGGACACTTTTCCCATAGAACAGTTTGCCCCATTTATGCTCTACAGATCCATCACTCCTAGGCTTTCTGTATTTGTCATACATAGCTATTCCCTGAAATGGAGCTCATTAAATATGAAAAAAAAGGTTCAGTTCTATCAATTAAATTCTTTATAGCTAGGTCAATCAAAGTTTTCTGTTTTCTTTTTCCTTTAAGTTTTAGAATTCAGAAGTTCAAACAAAGGGCAAGACTCCAACCATTCTAACATGAGAGACTGCAAAATAAAGCCCTTTCTATGATAAGCTAAGTAAAAGCAAACTAAACAAAAGCTTCCAATAATGCAGCCGATGTAACTAAAGCACGACGAACTCTGGAGAAGCCTCGTCTTATTCAGGCCATATGAAACTAGAATCTTGTTACGGAGTTGAGGGTAAGTCGCACATTTTAGGATGTTATACCTAGGTTTAACCTTGAAGGTAGAAATTAAAGAAGTTGAATCTGATTCGTCTCATGAACACGCAGCAACTTAACGGCCTTGATCTTATGAAGCTGAATAATCTGACATAGTTGCTTGTAAGTTGTAACTCCTACTCCATCCCACCCGATCAACAAAGAAATAAAAAAGGATAAAGATAAACAAATGAACGCAAAACATGGCAAAAAAGTCTGTATGCATCAAATGCATTTGCATTTGGCTTTGCATCCCTCAAACCGATTTTAACGTTGTATCAGTTTGTGATAAAGCTGAAAATAAATTAATCAAGTACCTTGTTGTTGAAAGCCATCAATACATTCCCATTTTTTTTCACAGCATACCTTGATCCTGATCATCAAGCATCAATGTGTCAAACCAAATTTACCTCTATGTAAAAAATATTACAAAGAATACTTTAACTTACCAATCAAAAGGTGAATTACAGATCCTAAAGAGTGCCCAATGCCAAATATAGGAAGGTCTTGTACCTATGTCACTAATGGACAAGCATAAGAAACAAAGCATGATAAAAGAGTTTCATGTCAGGCAAATGCTGAAACTCACTCTTTCTTGGAGAAACCTAAGGCACCTATCGAACTTAAACTGCACTTCATCTGCAATGTAGAAATGGTCAAATCCACTAGCATAAGGTGTAGCAATCACCAAGGCATCCCTGTCTCACAATGTAACAAAAGTAAGTTGCAGCAACCAACATATCCCCTCACAATGTAAATAAGGCTAAGCGCTATGCCTACCCCACTTAACAGAAACAATGGATAAGGAAACAGAAGTGAGACATAAAAAGGATAAGAACTATAGTGCTTGCAACATCATTGATATTAGCATGCTAGTTTTATAAAATGATACCGCTGGAACGGACATCAGGTATACAACTAGTCGCACAAAAAATGTGCTTCTTAAGTATGATTAAACAGGTGGAAATAGTCTAATACAACTGCTAGCAGAAAAAGCTATGATTCTTAAGTCTGATTAAACAGATGGAAGTCCCTTTGCCAAACTAGTAACGTAAAACATGATCTTCAGTTGGTAAGCACCTCCACTTAAAACTAGTACACTTCTACGAGAAAGTGAATAGTCATTACTGAAGATCTTTAGCAAGATACTACTTAAAAAGTGGACACTGTTCTTGCTTACCAAAAATCTGAGAAGTCAACCTTCAAATCTTAAATAGAGAGGGAGAAAAGAATTATACAATCCCGTCACCCCATTGGTGCTGTAATTAGTTAAATTTTTTACTTCTCCTATCCTGCTTAAGAGTAACACAAAAAAGAGAGAAAAGCTAACTATAAATCAGAATAATTCCAAGGCGCATATAGGTCACAAATACAACAAAGAAGTGGCTACTTTCAAACCATAAGCACACAATTAACATAGATAGAATAAGATGGACTATAGCATCAAGATCAAACACTCACATTTGACTGAGCCGCTCCAGGAACAGGCGGTAAGAAAGCTGAGGAGCAGCCCCAACAAAAACACCTCCAACAAAATGTACGACTAACTTTGGCTTTGAGGTTTTTGGTCTCAATACCCATGCTCCCTGGAATAGCACAGTGAGTTGATTTCATTAATAATTTATCAAAGCATTGCCACAAGTATATAGAAAGTTATTTTTGGTACACTTTTTGTTCTCCTTCTTATGCAGCCTACTGTCTTATTAACTGTTAAGTCACAATCAAGAATGTATAGAATCCACGTCGATTCCCAACCCACATTATAGTGACATAAAAAGTATTGATTCAAAAATATGCTTACAATGAATTGTGATTGGCCTAACCCTTCGACTAGCGACTTATTGCGACCTGCCCAGAATGCCCCATACAGACTAAGACCTTATTCACACATCGAAGGAAGTCCGAGTGGACGGGGCAGTTCTATTACATTGATATAATGGAACAATTCTGTTCGTAGGAACAAAGAGAAGCAGATTTATTCTATAGTTGTAAGTACCAATACGAAATGGGGGAGTTGATCCCATATTCTATTTGCGAGTGAGTCCAAACTTATTTATCATTAGAAAGACCTATTCATAATAATTTGAGTTGATTCATTCAAACCTAACAGTCAGTTCGTTCTCTGTCAAACTAGAACGTCATTTTTTGTCTTTGAGCTCATTTGGAAGACAGGAAAAGTTATTTAAAGATTACAATCCAAAAATGCCGCAAGACAATGAAGATTGGACAAATTAGGGAAAGTGATAAAGGAAGCAAGTTGGGTGTTAATATTGACTCGTAACTAAAAGGAAAGACATTTGTTTGATTCTATTCCACTGAAGAAACTAAAGCACATTTTCTAGGGAATTCATTTATTAACCTCGATTTCATCCCAGTCCTGTGTACTTCCCCAACCTTGAGATTGCTTCACTGTCTCTGTAAGTAATCTGTGAATAAGCACAAGCAGTAATTACTTTTTGGGTTTAATGAGCACAAAAAGACATTGTTTAACTGATAACACTAAATCAAGAATCGCTAATCATCTGAATAGAACTTCAATTTCACAACCGTATATGATTGTGTACAATTGACAATATTATGGATATATCAGATTACACAAGCATGCCAATTTATACCTATGAATTTGGATTTTCTAGTTAGCTAAAAAGTAAGTTCAACAGTCTCCCACACTCCATCACCAAGATTTCAATTATATGCATATCCAACTACATGCATTCATCAGTTTGTGCATACAGACCCATATGCAATCATTGCTAGCAAATAGCAATAGCTACAACAATTGTAGCAGTGCTTAAATTATTATTTTTGCTGTAATGCCATCACTGGAAATGTTACAAGTATCACAATTTTCGTTTTATGGAACAAACAGATGATAATACACCTAAGCAAAGGCGGAGCAAGGATTTTGAGTTTATGGGTTCTGGATTCAAGAAAAGGAATTATTTACACATATTAAGTGGATTTTTCACACAAATACATGGTTTGAGCCAAACGACTAGGTTATGTCGAATCCCGTAAGCAGAATGATAGCTCCATCTCTACACAGAAGATATCCACAAAGTGGGTTATGAGCCTTACCAGTAACTCAGCATGTGCAAGACGTAAGCTCCTATTAAGAAACTAGCTATATTCAAAATGTCGCCTTTCTTTGAAATGCCTATATTGGCATGGACGATCCATTTTCCTTTTATCTATTCTTTCTTGTTCTGCATTTCTTTCCACTTGCAGTTATTCTAGTTTCAAGAAGGCAACTTTTGGGGGTTTGTCCTGGGCTTTCTGCCAAAGCTTTTAGTTCCACTGGGTAATCACCTCAGCTACACAGTGAAAACTATGGCTAATTTTTTAGCCATTCAGCGCGCTTTGTACAGCTCAATTATTTTTGTGTGCAGCTCAAGTATATATTTGTGCTATTTATTAAGGACAGAGATGAAATAAGGAGTGGAGTAGGAAGAATATTGCATGTCAATTTCGCTAACTGTTGTACTCAAGTCTCAATAATACAAAGGCAAAAGTTACTGGAGCAGAATGAAAGAAAAAGAAAAGCAGCAGGAGATTACAATTTGCAGTAAAAATATACAGAGGAAGACAGACCTCTCAATATCTCTATAAAGCTGGATACCAGTAGTTGTTTCCGGTTGATTGTTGTCTTTGAGGTTGCATCTGATTCTGTTGGAATTCCGATTATGATTGTGAGGGAAGTCATGATAGAAGCGGATGCTGCTGCTGCGATTCTGGAATATTCTGGAATCAGAGTAGAGGGAAATCGGCGAACAACGCCAACTCGCCTTAGGAGCAGTGACGCAGTTCATTTTGCAACTAAGAAAATGGAAATGAATAGTCCACTAATAAGTAGGCCAGCGTTTGCGTGCCGTGCTGTTTTCTTCCTTTTCCTTTTGCTTGAACAGGTGGGATAAGTAACTGCCGGAAACTGCTGCCAGACAAATTTTCGGGTCGGGTATGGGTGTGGTTTCTGTTCCAATTGGTTTAAAGTCAATACATTCAGGAAAAAGCTTGAGTCTTGATTTTTCCAAATTCGTCTTTTTATAATTTTTTAATATTTAATTTCTTTTTCACCAATTAACATTTAATTGCGCCGCAGCTTTCTTGGCAATACGTTTGAAGAAAAGTTAGTGTTTGTAACATGATTTGTCACAGACTCACAGGAGTAAGAAATCAAAACAGAAAAAAAAAAAAGAGAGGTGAAAATCACAAAGTCTATTAAGAATGTCATGTTAATTGTTCTTATAGTTATAAATATATTATATTGTGGAGGTACATTTAGTACTCTTTTATAAATAAGCTTCGTGAAGAAGCTTACTCATATTGTACTTTACCGTAAATATGTTTATCTATTTAGTACTTTATTAGAAATAAGCCTCCTAAAGAACCTTATCATTTTGGCACTCTTGTGGATAAATATTACTCTTGTAAAAGATTATCTATAGTTAATACAATAATAATTTACAAAAAGCTTACACAACAGCTTGTAGGAGCTTACAAGCAGCTTATACAGTTGTGATGACCCAATATGTCATCTTATATTTTAGAACCTAATTATGTGTTTCGAGGTGGCAAATGCCTCATTTTAGTCTTTCTCGCTTTGCGTGCGCAGTCCGGGTGTTCTTCCAGGAGGCTTATATTTTAAAAATTGATAAAAATAAGAATTTTGCTTTTAAAAACTCATTTGAGTTCACTTTGGTCAACATTTTGAGCAAACAGACCCGGATCCGTATTTTGACGATCCTGGTGGGTCTGTATCGTAATTAGGGACCTGGGCGTATGCCCGGAACCGAATTCGGAGGTCCCTAGCTCGAGTTATTGATTTTTGATGAAAATTGAAAGTTTGAAGTTTAATGATTTTTAAGACGGACCGATGTTTGGTCTGTTGATACTGGGTCTGTATTTTGGTTCTGGATCCCGGTACTGGTCCATTATGATATTTATGAATTGTCTGTCAAATTTGGTGAGAAACGGAGTTGATTTGACGTGATTCGGACGTTCAGTTGTGAAAATAGAAGTTTTAACGTTTTCTTGAAAAATTTATTTGATTTGGTGTCCGAATCATAGTTCTAGGCGTTATTTTTGGTGTTTTGATCGGGCAAGCAAGTTCGTATGAAGTTTTTGGACTTGTGTGCATAATTGGTTTGGAGCCCCAAGTAAGGCTGTAATGTGGATCGGGCCCGGACCTAAACGGGTCCCGCGGGCCGGTCCTAAATGGGCCTTTTTGTAGTAACCGGCCCGGGACCACTAACTAATGGTCACGGGCTAAGTGGGTCGGGCTCGGGCCTAAGTGGACCTGACCTATTTTTTAATTTTTTTTTAATCTAAGGCAATTTTTTGTAAATTATATAGCTTATATATATATATATATATTTGTGTGTGGGGG